>CAKOAL010000043.1:0-48839 GCA_932294355.1 Aporophyla lueneburgensis | reverse complement strand
TTCTGAGCTAGACCGACGTGTGAGGTGTCCAGAGACGCGTCTGCGCGCGGGCAGTTCAACGGCGACGTATTCGAGGATGGGTCCAGTACAAAATATTAAAGTTATGATGAAATTACGCTATTTGGGCCCCCCAGCAGGCAGAACCGATCGAGGATCGCAGTCCACCCGGAAGGTGCGGTGGATAAGTACTTAATTATATGAAAATAAACTTAGTAGATAGTAAGAATATTAAGCAAATTTACATTATTTATCGTTATAAAAAAATAACGAAAACTTCAACTACCTAGCACATTCGCCTACTTCCCATGAAGAAAAATGGATTCTGACAGCTAAAACGGTGGGCCATAGCCTAATTACGAAGGATAGCGTCGAAAACCGCGAACAAATCGGCCTTTTAGTATTCAAGATTTCGTATTGTATGAGGCTCACTGTATCACTAAGTTAGAATTTTCGCAACGAGTTAGCAAAAGTTTTTTCCGTTTTTCTGAGCTAGACCGACGTGTGAGGTATCCAGAGACGCGTCTGCGCGCGGGCAGTTCAACGGCGACGTATTCGAGGATGGGTCCAGTACAAAATATTAAAGTTATGATGAAATTACGCTATTTGGGCCCCCCAGCAGGCAGAACCGATCGAGGATCGCAGTCCACCCGGAAGGTGCGGTGGATAAGTACTTAATTATATGAAAATAAACTTAGTAGATAGTAAGAATATTAAGCAAATTTACATTATTTATCGTTATAAAAAAATAACGAAAACTTCAACTACCTAGCACATTCGCCTACTTCCCATGAAGAAAAATGGATTCTGACAGCTAAAACGGTGGGCCGTAGCCTAATTACGAAGGATAGCGTCGAAAACCGCGAACAAATCGGCCTTTTAGTATTCAAGATTTCGTATTGTATGAGGCTCACTGTATCACTAAGTTAGAATTTTCGCAACGAGTTAGCAAAAGTTTTTTCCGTTTTTCTGAGCTAGACCGACGTGTGAGGTGTCCAGAGACGCGTCTGCGCGCGGGCAGTTCAACGGCGACGTATTCGAGGATGGGTCCAGTACAAAATATTAAAGTTATGATGAAATTACGCTATTTGGGCCCCCCAGCAGGCAGAACCGATCGAGGATCGCAGTCCACCCGGAAGGTGCGGTGGATAAGTACTTAATTATATGAAAATAAACTTAGTAGATAGTAAGAATATTAAGCAAATTTACATTATTTATCGTTATAAAAAAATAACGAAAACTTCAACTACCTAGCACATTCGCCTACTTCCCATGAAGAAAAATGGATTCTGACAGCTAAAACGGTGGGCCGTAGCCTAATTACGAAGGATAGCGTCGAAAACCGCGAACAAATCGGCCTTTTAGTATTCAAGATTTCGTATTGTATGAGGCTCACTGTATCACTAAGTTAGAATTTTCGCAACGAGTTAGCAAAAGTTTTTTCCGTTTTTCTGAGCTAGACCGACGTGTGAGGTGTCCAGAGACGCGTCTGCGCGCGGGCAGTTCAACGGCGACGTATTCGAGGATGGGTCCAGTACAAAATATTAAAGTTATGATGAAATTACGCTATTTGGGCCCCCCAGCAGGCAGAACCGATCGAGGATCGCAGTCCACCCGGAAGGTGCGGTGGATAAGTACTTAATTATATGAAAATAAACTTAGTAGATAGTAAGAATATTAAGCAAATTTACATTATTTATCGTTATAAAAAAATAACGAAAACTTCAACTACCTAGCACATTCGCCTACTTCCCATGAAGAAAAATGGATTCTGACAGCTAAAACGGTGGGCCGTAGCCTAATTACGAAGGATAGCGTCGAAAACCGCGAACAAATCGGCCTTTTAGTATTCAAGATTTCGTATTGTATGAGGCTCACTGTATCACTAAGTTAGAATTTTCGCAACGAGTTAGCAAAAGTTTTTTCCGTTTTTCTGAGCTAGACCGACGTGTGAGGTGTCCAGAGACGCGTCTGCGCGCGGGCAGTTCAACGGCGACGTATTCGAGGATGGGTCCAGTACAAAATATTAAAGTTATGATGAAATTACGCTATTTGGGCCCCCCAGCAGGCAGAACCGATCGAGGATCGCAGTCCACCCGGAAGGTGCGGTGGATAAGTACTTAATTATATGAAAATAAACTTAGTAGATAGTAAGAATATTAAGCAAATTTACATTATTTATCGTTATAAAAAAATAACGAAAACTTCAACTACCTAGCACATTCGCCTACTTCCCATGAAGAAAAATGGATTCTGACAGCTAAAACGGTGGGCCGTAGCCTAATTACGAAGGATAGCGTCGAAAACCGCGAACAAATCGGCCTTTTAGTATTCAAGATTTCGTATTGTATGAGGCTCACTGTATCACTAAGTTAGAATTTTCGCAACGAGTTAGCAAAAGTTTTTTCCGTTTTTCTGAGCTAGACCGACGTGTGAGGTGTCCAGAGACGCGTCTGCGCGCGGGCAGTTCAACGGCGACGTATTCGAGGATGGGTCCAGTACAAAATATTAAAGTTATGATGAAATTACGCTATTTGGGCCCCCCAGCAGGCAGAACCGATCGAGGATCGCAGTCCACCCGGAAGGTGCGGTGGATAAGTACTTAATTATATGAAAATAAACTTAGTAGATAGTAAGAATATTAAGCAAATTTACATTATTTATCGTTATAAAAAAATAACGAAAACTTCAACTACCTAGCACATTCGCCTACTTCCCATGAAGAAAAATGGATTCTGACAGCTAAAACGGTGGGCCATAGCCTAATTACGAAGGATAGCGTCGAAAACCGCGAACAAATCGGCCTTTTAGTATTCAAGATTTCGTATTGTATGAGGCTCACTGTATCACTAAGTTAGAATTTTCGCAACGAGTTAGCAAAAGTTTTTTCCGTTTTTCTGAGCTAGACCGACGTGTGAGGTATCCAGAGACGCGTCTGCGCGCGGGCAGTTCAACGGCGACGTATTCGAGGATGGGTCCAGTACAAAATATTAAAGTTATGATGAAATTACGCTATTTGGGCCCCCCAGCAGGCAGAACCGATCGAGGATCGCAGTCCACCCGGAAGGTGCGGTGGATAAGTACTTAATTATATGAAAATAAACTTAGTAGATAGTAAGAATATTAAGCAAATTTACATTATTTATCGTTATAAAAAAATAACGAAAACTTCAACTACCTAGCACATTCGCCTACTTCCCATGAAGAAAAATGGATTCTGACAGCTAAAACGGTGGGCCGTAGCCTAATTACGAAGGATAGCGTCGAAAACCGCGAACAAATCGGCCTTTTAGTATTCAAGATTTCGTATTGTATGAGGCTCACTGTATCACTAAGTTAGAATTTTCGCAACGAGTTAGCAAAAGTTTTTTCCGTTTTTCTGAGCTAGACCGACGTGTGAGGTGTCCAGAGACGCGTCTGCGCGCGGGCAGTTCAACGGCGACGTATTCGAGGATGGGTCCAGTACAAAATATTAAAGTTATGATGAAATTACGCTATTTGGGCCCCCCAGCAGGCAGAACCGATCGAGGATCGCAGTCCACCCGGAAGGTGCGGTGGATAAGTACTTAATTATATGAAAATAAACTTAGTACATAGTAAGAATATTAAGCAAATTTACATTATTTATCGTTATAAAAAAATAACGAAAACTTCAACTACCTAGCACATTCGCCTACTTCCCATGAAGAAAAATGGATTCTGACAGCTAAAACGGTGGGCCGTAGCCTAATTACGAAGGATAGCGTCGAAAACCGCGAACAAATCGGCCTTTTAGTATTCAAGATTTCGTATTGTATGAGGCTCACTGTATCACTAAGTTAGAATTTTCGCAACGAGTTAGCAAAAGTTTTTTCCGTTTTTCTGAGCTAGACCGACGTGTGAGGTGTCCAGAGACGCGTCAGCGCGCGGGCAGTTCAACGGCGACGTATTCGAGGATGGGTCCAGTACAAAATATTAAAGTTATGATGAAATTACGCTATTTGGGCCCCCCAGCAGGCAGAACCGATCGAGGATCGCAGTCCACCCGGAAGGTGCGGTGGATAAGTACTTAATTATATGAAAATAAACTTAGTAGATAGTAAGAATATTAAGCAAATTTACATTATTTATCGTTATAAAAAAATAACGAAAACTTCAACTACCTAGCACATTCGCCTACTTCCCATGAAGAAAAATGGATTCTGACAGCTAAAACGGTGGGCCGTAGCCTAATTACGAAGGATAGCGTCGAAAACCGCGAACAAATCGGCCTTTTAGTATTCAAGATTTCGTATTGTATGAGGCTCACTGTATCACTAAGTTAGAATTTTCGCAACGAGTTAGCAAAAGTTTTTTCCGTTTTTCTGAGCTAGACCGACGTGTGAGGTGTCCAGAGACGCGTCTGCGCGCGGGCAGTTCAACGGCGACGTATTCGAGGATGGGTCCAGTACAAAATATTAAAGTTATGATGAAATTACGCTATTTGGGCCCCCCAGCAGGCAGAACCGATCGAGGATCGCAGTCCACCCGGAAGGTGCGGTGGATAAGTACTTAATTATATGAAAATAAACTTAGTAGATAGTAAGAATATTAAGCAAATTTACATTATTTATCGTTATAAAAAAATAACGAAAACTTCAACTACCTAGCACATTCGCCTACTTCCCATGAAGAAAAATGGATTCTGACAGCTAAAACGGTGGGCCGTAGCCTAATTACGAAGGATAGCGTCAAAAACCGCGAACAAATCGGCCTTTTAGTATTCAAGATTTCGTATTGTATGAGGCTCACTGTATCACTAAGTTAGAATTTTCGCAACGAGTTAGCAAAAGTTTTTTCCGTTTTTCTGAGCTAGACCGACGTGTGAGGTGTCCAGAGACGCGTCTGCGCGCGGGCAGTTCAACGGCGACGTATTCGAGGATGGGTCCAGTACAAAATATTAAAGTTATGATGAAATTACGCTATTTGGGCCCCCCAGCAGGCAGAACCGATCGAGGATCGCAGTCCACCCGGAAGGTGCGGTGGATAAGTACTTAATTATATGAAAATAAACTTAGTAGATAGTAAGAATATTAAGCAAATTTACATTATTTATCGTTATAAAAAAATAACGAAAACTTCAACTACCTAGCACATTCGCCTACTTCCCATGAAGAAAAATGGATTCTGACAGCTAAAACGGTGGGCCGTAGCCTAATTACGAAGGATAGCGTCGAAAACCGCGAACAAATCGGCCTTTTAGTATTCAAGATTTCGTATTGTATGAGGCTCACTGTATCACTAAGTTAGAATTTTCGCAACGAGTTAGCAAAAGTTTTTTCCGTTTTTCTGAGCTAGACCGACGTGTGAGGTGTCCAGAGACGCGTCTGCGCGCGGGCAGTTCAACGGCGACGTATTCGAGGATGGGTCCAGTACAAAATATTAAAGTTATGATGAAATTACGCTATTTGGGCCCCCCAGCAGGCAGAACCGATCGAGGATCGCAGTCCACCCGGAAGGTGCGGTGGATAAGTACTTAATTATATGAAAATAAACTTAGTACATAGTAAGAATATTAAGCAAATTTACATTATTTATCGTTATAAAAAAATAACGAAAACTTCAACTACCTAGCACATTCGCCTACTTCCCATGAAGAAAAATGGATTCTGACAGCTAAAACGGTGGGCCGTAGCCTAATTACGAAGGATAGCGTCGAAAACCGCGAACAAATCGGCCTTTTAGTATTCAAGATTTCGTATTGTATGAGGCTCACTGTATCACTAAGTTAGAATTTTCGCAACGAGTTAGCAAAAGTTTTTTCCGTTTTTCTGAGCTAGACCGACGTGTGAGGTGTCCAGAGACGCGTCAGCGCGCGGGCAGTTCAACGGCGACGTATTCGAGGATGGGTCCAGTACAAAATATTAAAGTTATGATGAAATTACGCTATTTGGGCCCCCCAGCAGGCAGAACCGATCGAGGATCGCAGTCCACCCGGAAGGTGCGGTGGATAAGTACTTAATTATATGAAAATAAACTTAGTAGATAGTAAGAATATTAAGCAAATTTACATTATTTATCGTTATAAAAAAATAACGAAAACTTCAACTACCTAGCACATTCGCCTACTTCCCATGAAGAAAAATGGATTCTGACAGCTAAAACGGTGGGCCGTAGCCTAATTACGAAGGATAGCGTCGAAAACCGCGAACAAATCGGCCTTTTAGTATTCAAGATTTCGTATTGTATGAGGCTCACTGTATCACTAAGTTAGAATTTTCGCAACGAGTTAGCAAAAGTTTTTTCCGTTTTTCTGAGCTAGACCGACGTGTGAGGTGTCCAGAGACGCGTCTGCGCGCGGGCAGTTCAACGGCGACGTATTCGAGGATGGGTCCAGTACAAAATATTAAAGTTATGATGAAATTACGCTATTTGGGCCCCCCAGCAGGCAGAACCGATCGAGGATCGCAGTCCACCCGGAAGGTGCGGTGGATAAGTACTTAATTATATGAAAATAAACTTAGTAGATAGTAAGAATATTAAGCAAATTTACATTATTTATCGTTATAAAAAAATAACGAAAACTTCAACTACCTAGCACATTCGCCTACTTCCCATGAAGAAAAATGGATTCTGACAGCTAAAACGGTGGGCCGTAGCCTAATTACGAAGGATAGCGTCAAAAACCGCGAACAAATCGGCCTTTTAGTATTCAAGATTTCGTATTGTATGAGGCTCACTGTATCACTAAGTTAGAATTTTCGCAACGAGTTAGCAAAAGTTTTTTCCGTTTTTCTGAGCTAGACCGACGTGTGAGGTGTCCAGAGACGCGTCTGCGCGCGGGCAGTTCAACGGCGACGTATTCGAGGATGGGTCCAGTACAAAATATTAAAGTTATGATGAAATTACGCTATTTGGGCCCCCCAGCAGGCAGAACCGATCGAGGATCGCAGTCCACCCGGAAGGTGCGGTGGATAAGTACTTAATTATATGAAAATAAACTTAGTAGATAGTAAGAATATTAAGCAAATTTACATTATTTATCGTTATAAAAAAATAACGAAAACTTCAACTACCTAGCACATTCGCCTACTTCCCATGAAGAAAAATGGATTCTGACAGCTAAAACGGTGGGCCGTAGCCTAATTACGAAGGATAGCGTCGAAAACCGCGAACAAATCGGCCTTTTAGTATTCAAGATTTCGTATTGTATGAGGCTCACTGTATCACTAAGTTAGAATTTTCGCAACGAGTTAGCAAAAGTTTTTTCCGTTTTTCTGAGCTAGACCGACGTGTGAGGTGTCCAGAGACGCGTCTGCGCGCGGGCAGTTCAACGGCGACGTATTCGAGGATGGGTCCAGTACAAAATATTAAAGTTATGATGAAATTACGCTATTTGGGCCCCCCAGCAGGCAGAACCGATCGAGGATCGCAGTCCACCCGGAAGGTGCGGTGGATAAGTACTTAATTATATGAAAATAAACTTAGTAGATAGTAAGAATATTAAGCAAATTTACATTATTTATCGTTATAAAAAAATAACGAAAACTTCAACTACCTAGCACATTCGCCTACTTCCCATGAAGAAAAATGGATTCTGACAGCTAAAACGGTGGGCCGTAGCCTAATTACGAAGGATAGCGTCGAAAACCGCGAACAAATCGGCCTTTTAGTATTCAAGATTTCGTATTGTATGAGGCTCACTGTATCACTAAGTTAGAATTTTCGCAACGAGTTAGCAAAAGTTTTTTCCGTTTTTCTGAGCTAGACCGACGTGTGAGGTGTCCAGAGACGCGTCTGCGCGCGGGCAGTTCAACGGCGACGTATTCGAGGATGGGTCCAGTACAAAATATTAAAGTTATGATGAAATTACGCTATTTGGGCCCCCCAGCAGGCAGAACCGATCGAGGATCGCAGTCCACCCGGAAGGTGCGGTGGATAAGTACTTAATTATATGAAAATAAACTTAGTAGATAGTAAGAATATTAAGCAAATTTACATTATTTATCGTTATAAAAAAATAACGAAAACTTCAACTACCTAGCACATTCGCCTACTTCCCATGAAGAAAAATGGATTCTGACAGCTAAAACGGTGGGCCGTAGCCTAATTACGAAGGATAGCGTCGAAAACCGCGAACAAATCGGCCTTTTAGTATTCAAGATTTCGTATTGTATGAGGCTCACTGTATCACTAAGTTAGAATTTTCGCAACGAGTTAGCAAAAGTTTTTTCCGTTTTTCTGAGCTAGACCGACGTGTGAGGTGTCCAGAGACGCGTCTGCGCGCGGGCAGTTCAACGGCGACGTATTCGAGGATGGGTCCAGTACAAAATATTAAAGTTATGATGAAATTACGCTATTTGGGCCCCCCAGCAGGCAGAACCGATCGAGGATCGCAGTCCACCCGGAAGGTGCGGTGGATAAGTACTTAATTATATGAAAATAAACTTAGTAGATAGTAAGAATATTAAGCAAATTTACATTATTTATCGTTATAAAAAAATAACGAAAACTTCAACTACCTAGCACATTCGCCTACTTCCCATGAAGAAAAATGGATTCTGACAGCTAAAACGGTGGGCCGTAGCCTAATTACGAAGGATAGCGTCGAAAACCGCGAACAAATCGGCCTTTTAGTATTCAAGATTTCGTATTGTATGAGGCTCACTGTATCACTAAGTTAGAATTTTCGCAACGAGTTAGCAAAAGTTTTTTCCGTTTTTCTGAGCTAGACCGACGTGTGAGGTGTCCAGAGACGCGTCTGCGCGCGGGCAGTTCAACGGCGACGTATTCGAGGATGGGTCCAGTACAAAATATTAAAGTTATGATGAAATTACGCTATTTGGGCCCCCCAGCAGGCAGAACCGATCGAGGATCGCAGTCCACCCGGAAGGTGCGGTGGATAAGTACTTAATTATATGAAAATAAACTTAGTAGATAGTAAGAATATTAAGCAAATTTACATTATTTATCGTTATAAAAAAATAACGAAAACTTCAACTACCTAGCACATTCGCCTACTTCCCATGAAGAAAAATGGATTCTGACAGCTAAAACGGTGGGCCGTAGCCTAATTACGAAGGATAGCGTCGAAAACCGCGAACAAATCGGCCTTTTAGTATTCAAGATTTCGTATTGTATGAGGCTCACTGTATCACTAAGTTAGAATTTTCGCAACGAGTTAGCAAAAGTTTTTTCCGTT
Source organism: Aporophyla lueneburgensis (assembly GCA_932294355.1). Lineage (NCBI taxonomy): Eukaryota > Metazoa > Arthropoda > Insecta > Lepidoptera > Noctuidae > Aporophyla > Aporophyla lueneburgensis. Next base: position 39,682 of record CAKOAL010000043.1, on the reverse strand, counting down.
TTTCTGAGCTAGACCGACGTGTGAGGTGTCCAGAGACGCGTCTGCGCGCGGGCAGTTCAACGGCGACGTATTCGAGGATGGGTCCAGTACAAAATATTAAAGTTATGATGAAATTACGCTATTTGGGCCCCCCAGCAGGCAGAACCGATCGAGGATCGCAGTCCACCCGGAAGGTGCGGTGGATAAGTACTTAATTATTTATTTATTTATTTATTTATTTAATAACTATGGATGACTTACAGCTAAAACCAACAGAATAAAAAATTGTGTGTGAGACTGACAGCCAATTAAAAGTCATCACTTATAGGAACAAATTAGAAAGAAAGAAAGAGTGTGGACATCACAACACAGTTACCAAAAAAAAAAGAATAGAAGGAAAAAAACAGTATAACATTCATGCTTAAACTAAATTCACATTTTATATTCAAAGCGAGAATCAAAGCCGGGACACACAAAATCTTACTTAAAAAAACCAAGGCTCAGGCTCTTTCTGGCCGAGGACACACTTGTTACAAAGGGATCAAAATCATGCTGTTTACACATGCTATTGAAGTTATTACTTGCACGCACTATAAATGAATTTTGCCTGTAGTTTGTAGAGGTAAATGGAACACGCAACGGTGCGTTCCATCGCTTTAACTTACTGGGAACCTTAAAATAAAATTTGGATAGAATATCAGAGTTATTAATAGAATTATTGAAAATTTTAAATAAAGTGATACAGTCAGAGATTGCACGCCGATTAATTAGGGGCAATATATGATACCTCTTACAGAGGTTGAGGTAATCTTCAGACCGGTAGGGCACTTTTGAAATTATATGAAAATAAACTTAGTAGATAGTAAGAATATTAAGCAAATTTACATTATTTATCGTTATAAAAAAATAACGAAAACTTCAACTACCTAGCACATTCGCCTACTTCCCATGAAGAAAAATGGATTCTGACAGCTAAAACGGTGGGCCGTAGCCTAATTACGAAGGATAGCGTCGAAAACCGCGAACAAATCGGCCTTTTAGTATTCAAGATTTCGTATTGTATGAGGCTCACTGTATCACTAAGTTAGAATTTTCGCAACGAGTTAGCAAAAGTTTTTTCCGTTTTTCTGAGCTAGACCGACGTGTGAGGTGTCCAGAGACGCGTCTGCGCGCGGGCAGTTCAACGGCGACGTATTCGAGGATGGGTCCAGTACAAAATATTAAAGTTATGATGAAATTACGCTATTTGGGCCCCCCAGCAGGCAGAACCGATCGAGGATCGCAGTCCACCCGGAAGGTGCGGTGGATAAGTACTTAATTATATGAAAATAAACTTAGTAGATAGTAAGAATATTAAGCAAATTTACATTATTTATCGTATCGTATCGTATAAAAAAATAACGAAAACTTCAACTACCTAGCACATTCGCCTACTTCCCATGAAGAAAAATGGATTCTGACAGCTAAAACGGTGGGCCGTAGCCTAATTACGAAGGATAGCGTCGAAAACCGCGAACAAATCGGCCTTTTAGTATTCAAGATTTCGTATTGTATGAGGCTCACTGTATCACTAAGTTAGAATTTTCGCAACGAGTTAGCAAAAGTTTTTTCCGTTTTTCTGAGCTAGACCGACGTGTGAGGTGTCCAGAGACGCGTCTGCGCGCGGGCAGTTCAACGGCGACGTATTCGAGGATGGGTCCAGTACAAAATATTAAAGTTATGATGAAATTACGCTATTTGGGCCCCCCAGCAGGCAGAACCGATCGAGGATCGCAGTCCACCCGGAAGGTGCGGTGGATAAGTACTTAATTATATGAAAATAAACTTAGTAGATAGTAAGAATATTAAGCAAATTTACATTATTTATCGTTATAAAAAAATAACGAAAACTTCAACTACCTAGCACATTCGCCTACTTCCCATGAAGAAAAATGGATTCTGACAGCTAAAACGGTGGGCCGTAGCCTAATTACGAAGGATAGCGTCGAAAACCGCGAACAAATCGGCCTTTTAGTATTCAAGATTTCGTATTGTATGAGGCTCACTGTATCACTAAGTTAGAATTTTCGCAACGAGTTAGCAAAAGTTTTTTCCGTTTTTCTGAGCTAGACCGACGTGTGAGGTGTCCAGAGACGCGTCTGCGCGCGGGCAGTTCAACGGCGACGTATTCGAGGATGGGTCCAGTACAAAATATTAAAGTTATGATGAAATTACGCTATTTGGGCCCCCCAGCAGGCAGAACCGATCGAGGATCGCAGTCCACCCGGAAGGTGCGGTGGATAAGTACTTAATTATATGAAAATAAACTTAGTAGATAGTAAGAATATTAAGCAAATTTACATTATTTATCGTTATAAAAAAATAACGAAAACTTCAACTACCTAGCACATTCGCCTACTTCCCATGAAGAAAAATGGATTCTGACAGCTAAAACGGTGGGCCGTAGCCTAATTACGAAGGATAGCGTCGAAAACCGCGAACAAATCGGCCTTTTAGTATTCAAGATTTCGTATTGTATGAGGCTCACTGTATCACTAAGTTAGAATTTTCGCAACGAGTTAGCAAAAGTTTTTTCCGTTTTTCTGAGCTAGACCGACGTGTGAGGTGTCCAGAGACGCGTCTGCGCGCGGGCAGTTCAACGGCGACGTATTCGAGGATGGGTCCAGTACAAAATATTAAAGTTATGATGAAATTACGCTATTTGGGCCCCCCAGCAGGCAGAACCGATCGAGGATCGCAGTCCACCCGGAAGGTGCGGTGGATAAGTACTTAATTATATGAAAATAAACTTAGTAGATAGTAAGAATATTAAGCAAATTTACATTATTTATCGTATCGTATCGTATAAAAAAATAACGAAAACTTCAACTACCTAGCACATTCGCCTACTTCCCATGAAGAAAAATGGATTCTGACAGCTAAAACGGTGGGCCGTAGCCTAATTACGAAGGATAGCGTCGAAAACCGCGAACAAATCGGCCTTTTAGTATTCAAGATTTCGTATTGTATGAGGCTCACTGTATCACTAAGTTAGAATTTTCGCAACGAGTTAGCAAAAGTTTTTTCCGTTTTTCTGAGCTAGACCGACGTGTGAGGTGTCCAGAGACGCGTCTGCGCGCGGGCAGTTCAACGGCGACGTATTCGAGGATGGGTCCAGTAAAAAATATTAAAGTTATGATGAAATTACGCTATTTGGGCCCCCCAGCAGGCAGAACCGATCGAGGATCGCAGTCCACCCGGAAGGTGCGGTGGATAAGTACTTAATTATATGAAAATAAACTTAGTAGATAGTAAGAATATTAAGCAAATTTACATTATTTATCGTTATAAAAAAATAACGAAAACTTCAACTACCTAGCACATTCGCCTACTTCCCATGAAGAAAAATGGATTCTGACAGCTAAAACGGTGGGCCGTAGCCTAATTACGAAGGATAGCGTCGAAAACCGCGAACAAATCGGCCTTTTAGTATTCAAGATTTCGTATTGTATGAGGCTCACTGTATCACTAAGTTAGAATTTTCGCAACGAGTTAGCAAAAGTTTTTTCCGTTTTTCTGAGCTAGACCGACGTGTGAGGTGTCCAGAGACGCGTCTGCGCGCGGGCAGTTCAACGGCGACGTATTCGAGGATGGGTCCAGTACAAAATATTAAAGTTATGATGAAATTACGCTATTTGGGCCCCCCAGCAGGCAGAACCGATCGAGGATCGCAGTCCACCCGGAAGGTGCGGTGGATAAGTACTTAATTATATGAAAATAAACTTAGTAGATAGTAAGAATATTAAGCAAATTTACATTATTTATCGTTATAAAAAAATAACGAAAACTTCAACTACCTAGCACATTCGCCTACTTCCCATGAAGAAAAATGGATTCTGACAGCTAAAACGGTGGGCCGTAGCCTAATTACGAAGGATAGCGTCGAAAACCGCGAACAAATCGGCCTTTTAGTATTCAAGATTTCGTATTGTATGAGGCTCACTGTATCACTAAGTTAGAATTTTCGCAACGAGTTAGCAAAAGTTTTTTCCGTTTTTCTGAGCTAGACCGACGTGTGAGGTGTCCAGAGACGCGTCTGCGCGCGGGCAGTTCAACGGCGACGTATTCGAGGATGGGTCCAGTACAAAATATTAAAGTTATGATGAAATTACGCTATTTGGGCCCCCCAGCAGGCAGAACCGATCGAGGATCGCAGTCCACCCGGAAGGTGCGGTGGATAAGTACTTAATTATATGAAAATAAACTTAGTAGATAGTAAGAATATTAAGCAAATTTACATTATTTATCGTTATAAAAAATAACGAAAACTTCAACTACCTAGCACATTCGCCTACTTCCCATGAAGAAAAATGGATTCTGACAGCTAAAACGGTGGGCCGTAGCCTAATTACGAAGGATAGCGTCGAAAACCGCGAACAAATCGGCCTTTTAGTATTCAAGATTTCGTATTGTATGAGGCTCACTGTATCACTAAGTTAGAATTTTCGCAACGAGTTAGCAAAAGTTTTTTCCGTTTTTCTGAGCTAGACCGACGTGTGAGGTGTCCAGAGACGCGTCTGCGCGCGGGCAGTTCAACGGCGACGTATTCGAGGATGGGTCCAGTACAAAATATTAAAGTTATGATGAAATTACGCTATTTGGGCCCCCCAGCAGGCAGAACCGATCGAGGATCGCAGTCCACCCGGAAGGTGCGGTGGATAAGTACTTAATTATATGAAAATAAACTTAGTAGATAGTAAGAATATTAAGCAAATTTACATTATTTATCGTTATAAAAAAATAACGAAAACTTCAACTACCTAGCACATTCGCCTACTTCCCATGAAGAAAAATGGATTCTGACAGCTAAAACGGTGGGCCGTAGCCTAATTACGAAGGATAGCGTCGAAAACCGCGAACAAATCGGCCTTTTAGTATTCAAGATTTCGTATTGTATGAGGCTCACTGTATCACTAAGTTAGAATTTTCGCAACGAGTTAGCAAAAGTTTTTTCCGTTTTTCTGAGCTAGACCGACGTGTGAGGTGTCCAGAGACGCGTCTGCGCGCGGGCAGTTCAACGGCGACGTATTCGAGGATGGGTCCAGTACAAAATATTAAAGTTATGATGAAATTACGCTATTTGGGCCCCCCAGCAGGCAGAACCGATCGAGGATCGCAGTCCACCCGGAAGGTGCGGTGGATAAGTACTTAATTATATGAAAATAAACTTAGTAGATAGTAAGAATATTAAGCAAATTTACATTATTTATCGTTATAAAAAAATAACGAAAACTTCAACTACCTAGCACATTCGCCTACTTCCCATGAAGAAAAATGGATTCTGACAGCTAAAACGGTGGGCCGTAGCCTAATTACGAAGGATAGCGTCGAAAACCGCGAACAAATCGGCCTTTTAGTATTCAAGATTTCGTATTGTATGAGGCTCACTGTATCACTAAGTTAGAATTTTCGCAACGAGTTAGCAAAAGTTTTTTCCGTTTTTCTGAGCTAGACCGACGTGTGAGGTGTCCAGAGACGCGTCTGCGCGCGGGCAGTTCAACGGCGACGTATTCGAGGATGGGTCCAGTACAAAATATTAAAGTTATGATGAAATTACGCTATTTGGGCCCCCCAGCAGGCAGAACCGATCGAGGATCGCAGTCCACCCGGAAGGTGCGGTGGATAAGTACTTAATTATATGAAAATAAACTTAGTAGATAGTAAGAATATTAAGCAAATTTACATTATTTATCGTATCGTATCGTATAAAAAAATAACGAAAACTTCAACTACCTAGCACATTCGCCTACTTCCCATGAAGAAAAATGGATTCTGACAGCTAAAACGGTGGGCCGTAGCCTAATTACGAAGGATAGCGTCGAAAACCGCGAACAAATCGGCCTTTTAGTATTCAAGATTTCGTATTGTATGAGGCTCACTGTATCACTAAGTTAGAATTTTCGCAACGAGTTAGCAAAAGTTTTTTCCGTTTTTCTGAGCTAGACCGACGTGTGAGGTGTCCAGAGACGCGTCTGCGCGCGGGCAGTTCAACGGCGACGTATTCGAGGATGGGTCCAGTAAAAAATATTAAAGTTATGATGAAATTACGCTATTTGGGCCCCCCAGCAGGCAGAACCGATCGAGGATCGCAGTCCACCCGGAAGGTGCGGTGGATAAGTACTTAATTATATGAAAATAAACTTAGTAGATAGTAAGAATATTAAGCAAATTTACATTATTTATCGTTATAAAAAAATAACGAAAACTTCAACTACCTAGCACATTCGCCTACTTCCCATGAAGAAAAATGGATTCTGACAGCTAAAACGGTGGGCCGTAGCCTAATTACGAAGGATAGCGTCGAAAACCGCGAACAAATCGGCCTTTTAGTATTCAAGATTTCGTATTGTATGAGGCTCACTGTATCACTAAGTTAGAATTTTCGCAACGAGTTAGCAAAAGTTTTTTCCGTTTTTCTGAGCTAGACCGACGTGTGAGGTGTCCAGAGACGCGTCTGCGCGCGGGCAGTTCAACGGCGACGTATTCGAGGATGGGTCCAGTACAAAATATTAAAGTTATGATGAAATTACGCTATTTGGGCCCCCCAGCAGGCAGAACCGATCGAGGATCGCAGTCCACCCGGAAGGTGCGGTGGATAAGTACTTAATTATATGAAAATAAACTTAGTAGATAGTAAGAATATTAAGCAAATTTACATTATTTATCGTTATAAAAAAATAACGAAAACTTCAACTACCTAGCACATTCGCCTACTTCCCATGAAGAAAAATGGATTCTGACAGCTAAAACGGTGGGCCGTAGCCTAATTACGAAGGATAGCGTCGAAAACCGCGAACAAATCGGCCTTTTAGTATTCAAGATTTCGTATTGTATGAGGCTCACTGTATCACTAAGTTAGAATTTTCGCAACGAGTTAGCAAAAGTTTTTTCCGTTTTTCTGAGCTAGACCGACGTGTGAGGTGTCCAGAGACGCGTCTGCGCGCGGGCAGTTCAACGGCGACGTATTCGAGGATGGGTCCAGTACAAAATATTAAAGTTATGATGAAATTACGCTATTTGGGCCCCCCAGCAGGCAGAACCGATCGAGGATCGCAGTCCACCCGGAAGGTGCGGTGGATAAGTACTTAATTATATGAAAATAAACTTAGTAGATAGTAAGAATATTAAGCAAATTTACATTATTTATCGTTATAAAAAATAACGAAAACTTCAACTACCTAGCACATTCGCCTACTTCCCATGAAGAAAAATGGATTCTGACAGCTAAAACGGTGGGCCGTAGCCTAATTACGAAGGATAGCGTCGAAAACCGCGAACAAATCGGCCTTTTAGTATTCAAGATTTCGTATTGTATGAGGCTCACTGTATCACTAAGTTAGAATTTTCGCAACGAGTTAGCAAAAGTTTTTTCCGTTTTTCTGAGCTAGACCGACGTGTGAGGTGTCCAGAGACGCGTCTGCGCGCGGGCAGTTCAACGGCGACGTATTCGAGGATGGGTCCAGTACAAAATATTAAAGTTATGATGAAATTACGCTATTTGGGCCCCCCAGCAGGCAGAACCGATCGAGGATCGCAGTCCACCCGGAAGGTGCGGTGGATAAGTACTTAATTATATGAAAATAAACTTAGTAGATAGTAAGAATATTAAGCAAATTTACATTATTTATCGTTATAAAAAAATAACGAAAACTTCAACTACCTAGCACATTCGCCTACTTCCCATGAAGAAAAATGGATTCTGACAGCTAAAACGGTGGGCCGTAGCCTAATTACGAAGGATAGCGTCGAAAACCGCGAACAAATCGGCCTTTTAGTATTCAAGATTTCGTATTGTATGAGGCTCACTGTATCACTAAGTTAGAATTTTCGCAACGAGTTAGCAAAAGTTTTTTCCGTTTTTCTGAGCTAGACCGACGTGTGAGGTGTCCAGAGACGCGTCTGCGCGCGGGCAGTTCAACGGCGACGTATTCGAGGATGGGTCCAGTACAAAATATTAAAGTTATGATGAAATTACGCTATTTGGGCCCCCCAGCAGGCAGAACCGATCGAGGATCGCAGTCCACCCGGAAGGTGCGGTGGATAAGTACTTAATTATATGAAAATAAACTTAGTAGATAGTAAGAATATTAAGCAAATTTACATTATTTATCGTTATAAAAAAATAACGAAAACTTCAACTACCTAGCACATTCGCCTACTTCCCATGAAGAAAAATGGATTCTGACAGCTAAAACGGTGGGCCGTAGCCTAATTACGAAGGATAGCGTCGAAAACCGCGAACAAATCGGCCTTTTAGTATTCAAGATTTCGTATTGTATGAGGCTCACTGTATCACTAAGTTAGAATTTTCGCAACGAGTTAGCAAAAGTTTTTTCCGTTTTTCTGAGCTAGACCGACGTGTGAGGTGTCCAGAGACGCGTCTGCGCGCGGGCAGTTCAACGGCGACGTATTCGAGGATGGGTCCAGTACAAAATATTAAAGTTATGATGAAATTACGCTATTTGGGCCCCCCAGCAGGCAGAACCGATCGAGGATCGCAGTCCACCCGGAAGGTGCGGTGGATAAGTACTTAATTATATGAAAATAAACTTAGTAGATAGTAAGAATATTAAGCAAATTTACATTATTTATCGTTATAAAAAAATAACGAAAACTTCAACTACCTAGCACATTCGCCTACTTCCCATGAAGAAAAATGGATTCTGACAGCTAAAACGGTGGGCCGTAGCCTAATTACGAAGGATAGCGTCGAAAACCGCGAACAAATCGGCCTTTTAGTATTCAAGATTTCGTATTGTATGAGGCTCACTGTATCACTAAGTTAGAATTTTCGCAACGAGTTAGCAAAAGTTTTTTCCGTTTTTCTGAGCTAGACCGACGTGTGAGGTGTCCAGAGACGCGTCTGCGCGCGGGCAGTTCAACGGCGACGTATTCGAGGATGGGTCCAGTACAAAATATTAAAGTTATGATGAAATTACGCTATTTGGGCCCCCCAGCAGGCAGAACCGATCGAGGATCGCAGTCCACCCGGAAGGTGCGGTGGATAAGTACTTAATTATATGAAAATAAACTTAGTAGATAGTAAGAATATTAAGCAAATTTACATTATTTATCGTTATAAAAAAATAACGAAAACTTCAACTACCTAGCACATTCGCCTACTTCCCATGAAGAAAAATGGATTCTGACAGCTAAAACGGTGGGCCGTAGCCTAATTACGAAGGATAGCGTCGAAAACCGCGAACAAATCGGCCTTTTAGTATTCAAGATTTCGTATTGTATGAGGCTCACTGTATCACTAAGTTAGAATTTTCGCAACGAGTTAGCAAAAGTTTTTTCCGTTTTTCTGAGCTAGACCGACGTGTGAGGTGTCCAGAGACGCGTCTGCGCGCGGGCAGTTCAACGGCGACGTATTCGAGGATGGGTCCAGTACAAAATATTAAAGTTATGATGAAATTACGCTATTTGGGCCCCCCAGCAGGCAGAACCGATCGAGGATCGCAGTCCACCCGGAAGGTGCGGTGGATAAGTACTTAATTATATGAAAATAAACTTAGTAGATAGTAAGAATATTAAGCAAATTTACATTATTTATCGTTATAAAAAAATAACGAAAACTTCAACTACCTAGCACATTCGCCTACTTCCCATGAAGAAAAATGGATTCTGACAGCTAAAACGGTGGGCCGTAGCCTAATTACGAAGGATAGCGTCGAAAACCGCGAACAAATCGGCCTTTTAGTATTCAAGATTTCGTATTGTATGAGGCTCACTGTATCACTAAGTTAGAATTTTCGCAACGAGTTAGCAAAAGTTTTTTCCGTTTTTCTGAGCTAGACCGACGTGTGAGGTGTCCAGAGACGCGTCTGCGCGCGGGCAGTTCAACGGCGACGTATTCGAGGATGGGTCCAGTACAAAATATTAAAGTTATGATGAAATTACGCTATTTGGCCCCCCCAGCAGGCAGAACCGATCGAGGATCGCAGTCCACCCGGAAGGTGCGGTGGATAAGTACTTAATTATATGAAAATAAACTTAGTAGATAGTAAGAATATTAAGCAAATTTACATTATTTATCGTTATAAAAAAATAACGAAAACTTCAACTACCTAGCACATTCGCCTACTTCCCATGAAGAAAAATGGATTCTGACAGCTAAAACGGTGGGCCGTAGCCTAATTACGAAGGATAGCGTCGAAAACCGCGAACAAATCGGCCTTTTAGTATTCAAGATTTCGTATTGTATGAGGCTCACTGTATCACTAAGTTAGAATTTTCGCAACGAGTTAGCAAAAGTTTTTTCCGTTTTTCTGAGCTAGACCGACGTGTGAGGTGTCCAGAGACGCGTCTGCACGCGGGCAGTTCAACGGCGACGTATTCGAGGATGGGTCCAGTACAAAATATTAAAGTTATGATGAAATTACGCTATTTGGGCCCCCCAGCAGGCAGAACCGATCGAGGATCGCAGTCCACCCGGAAGGTGCGGTGGATAAGTACTTAATTATATGAAAATAAACTTAGTAGATAGTAAGAATATTAAGCAAATTTACATTATTTATCGTTATAAAAAAATAACGAAAACTTCAACTACCTAGCACATTCGCCTACTTCCCATGAAGAAAAATGGATTCTGACAGCTAAAACGGTGGGCCGTAGCCTAATTACGAAGGATAGCGTCGAAAACCGCGAACAAATCGGCCTTTTAGTATTCAAGATTTCGTATTGTATGAGGCTCACTGTATCACTAAGTTAGAATTTTCGCAACGAGTTAGCAAAAGTTTTTTCCGTTTTTCTGAGCTAGACCGACGTGTGAGGTGTCCAGAGACGCGTCTGCGCGCGGGCAGTTCAACGGCGACGTATTCGAGGATGGGTCCAGTACAAAATATTAAAGTTATGATGAAATTACGCTATTTGGGCCCCCCAGCAGGCAGAACCGATCGAGGATCGCAGTCCACCCGGAAGGTGCGGTGGATAAGTACTTAATTATATGAAAATAAACTTAGTAGATAGTAAGAATATTAAGCAAATTTACATTATTTATCGTTATAAAAAAATAACGAAAACTTCAACTACCTAGTACATTCGCCTACTTCCCATGAAGAAAAATGGATTCTGACAGCTAAAACGGTGGGCCGTAGCCTAATTACGAAGGATAGCGTCGAAAACCGCGAACAAATCGGCCTTTTAGTATTCAAGATTTCGTATTGTATGAGGCTCACTGTATCACTAAGTTAGAATTTTCGCAACGAGTTAGCAAAAGTTTTTTCCGTTTTTCTGAGCTAGACCGACGTGTGAGGTGTCCAGAGACGCGTCTGCGCGCGGGCAGTTCAACGGCGACGTATTCGAGGATGGGTCCAGTACAAAATATTAAAGTTATGATGAAATTACGCTATTTGGGCCCCCCAGCAGGCAGAACCGATCGAGGATCGCAGTCCACCCGGAAGGTGCGGTGGATAAGTACTTAATTATATGAAAATAAACTTAGTAGATAGTAAGAATATTAAGCAAATTTACATTATTTATCGTTATAAAAAAATAACGAAAACTTCAACTACCTAGCACATTCGCCTACTTCCCATGAAGAAAAATGGATTCTGACAGCTAAAACGGTGGGCCGTAGCCTAATTACGAAGGATAGCGTCGAAAACCGCGAACAAATCGGCCTTTTAGTATTCAAGATTTCGTATTGTATGAGGCTCACTGTATCACTAAGTTAGAATTTTCGCAACGAGTTAGCAAAAGTTTTTTCCGTTTTTCTGAGCTAGACCGACGTGTGAGGTGTCCAGAGACGCGTCTGCGCGCGGGCAGTTCAACGGCGACGTATTCGAGGATGGGTCCAGTACAAAATATTAAAGTTATGATGAAATTACGCTATTTGGGCCCCCCAGCAGGCAGAACCGATCGAGGATCGCAGTCCACCCGGAAGGTGCGGTGGATAAGTACTTAATTATATGAAAATAAACTTAGTAGATAGTAAGAATTTTAAGCAAATTTACATTATTTATCGTTATAAAAAAATAACGAAAACTTCAACTACCTAGCACATTCGCCTACTTCCCATGAAGAAAAATGGATTCTGACAGCTAAAACGGTGGGCCGTAGCCTAATTACGAAGGATAGCGTCGAAAACCGCGAACAAATCGGCCTTTTAGTATTCAAGATTTCGTATTGTATGAGGCTCACTGTATCACTAAGTTAGAATTTTCGCAACGAGTTAGCAAAAGTTTTTTCCGTTTTTCTGAGCTAGACCGACGTGTGAGGTGTCCAGAGACGCGTCTGCGCGCGGGCAGTTCAACGGCGACGTATTCGAGGATGGGTCCAGTACAAAATATTAAAGTTATGATGAAATTACGCTATTTGGGCCCCCCAGCAGGCAGAACCGATCGAGGATCGCAGTCCACCCGGAAGGTGCGGTGGATAAGTACTTAATTATATGAAAATAAACTTAGTAGATAGTAAGAATATTAAGCAAATTTACATTATTTATCGTTATAAAAAAATAACGAAAACTTCAACTACCTAGCACATTCGCCTACTTCCCATGAAGAAAAATGGATTCTGACAGCTAAAACGGTGGACCGTAGCCTAATTACGAAGGATAGCGTCGAAAACCGCGAACAAATCGGCCTTTTAGTATTCAAGATTTCGTATTGTATGAGGCTCACTGTATCACTAAGTTAGAATTTTCGCAACGAGTTAGCAAAAGTTTTTTCCGTTTTTCTGAGCTAGACCGACGTGTGAGGTGTCCAGAGACGCGTCTGCGCGCGGGCAGTTCAACGGCGACGTATTCGAGGATGGGTCCAGTACAAAATATTAAAGTTATGATGAAATTACGCTATTTGGGCCCCCCAGCAGGCAGAACCGATCGAGGATCGCAGTCCACCCGGAAGGTGCGGTGGATAAGTACTTAATTATATGAAAATAAACTTAGTAGATAGTAAGAATATTAAGCAAATTTACATTATTTATCGTTATAAAAAAATAACGAAAACTTCAACTACCTAGCACATTCGCCTACTTCCCATGAAGAAAAATGGATTCTGACAGCTAAAACGGTGGGCCGTAGCCTAATTACGAAGGATAGCGTCGAAAACCGCGAACAAATCGGCCTTTTAGTATTCAAGATTTCGTATTGTATGAGGCTCACTGTATCACTAAGTTAGAATTTTCGCAACGAGTTAGCAAAAGTTTTTTCCGTTTTTCTGAGCTAGACCGACGTGTGAGGTGTCCAGAGACGCGTCTGCGCGCGGGCAGTTCAACGGCGACGTATTCGAGGATGGGTCCAGTACAAAATATTAAAGTTATGATGAAATTACGCTATTTGGGCCCCCCAGCAGGCAGAACCGATCGAGGATCGCAGTCCACCCGGAAGGTGCGGTGGATAAGTACTTAATTATATGAAAATAAACTTAGTAGATAGTAAGAATATTAAGCAAATTTACATTATTTATCGTTATAAAAAAATAACGAAAACTTCAACTACCTAGCACATTCGCCTACTTCCCATGAAGAAAAATGGATTCTGACAGCTAAAACGGTGGGCCGTAGCCTAATTACGAAGGATAGCGTCGAAAACCGCGAACAAATCGGCCTTTTAGTATTCAAGATTTCGTATTGTATGAGGCTCACTGTATCACTAAGTTAGAATTTTCGCAACGAGTTAGCAAAAGTTTTTTCCGTTTTTCTGAGCTAGACCGACGTGTGAGGTGTCCAGAGACGCGTCTGCGCGCGGGCAGTTCAACGGCGACGTATTCGAGGATGGGTCCAGTACAAAATATTAAAGTTATGATGAAATTACGCTATTTGGGCCCCCCAGCAGGCAGAACCGATCGAGGATCGCAGTCCACCCGGAAGGTGCGGTGGATAAGTACTTAATTATATGAAAATAAACTTAGTAGATAGTAAGAATATTAAGCAAATTTACATTATTTATCGTTATAAAAAAATAACGAAAACTTCAACTACCTAGCACATTCGCCTACTTCCCATGAAGAAAAATGGATTCTGACAGCTAAAACGGTGGGCCGTAGCCTAATTACGAAGGATAGCGTCGAAAACCGCGAACAAATCGGCCTTTTAGTATTCAAGATTTCGTATTGTATGAGGCTCACTGTATCACTAAGTTAGAATTTTCGCAACGAGTTAGCAAAAGTTTTTTCCGTTTTTCTGAGCTAGACCGACGTGTGAGGTGTCCAGAGACGCGTCTGCGCGCGAGCAGTTCAACGGCGACGTATTCGAGGATGGGTCCAGTACAAAATATTAAAGTTATGATGAAATTACGCTATTTGGGCCCCCCAGCAGGCAGAACCGATCGAGGATCGCAGTCCACCCGGAAGGTGCGGTGGATAAGTACTTAATTATATGAAAATAAACTTAGTAGATAGTAAGAATATTAAGCAAATTTACATTATTTATCGTTATAAAAAAATAACGAAAACTTCAACTACCTAGCACATTCGCCTACTTCCCATGAAGAAAAATGGATTCTGACAGCTAAAACGGTGGGCCGTAGCCTAATTACGAAGGATAGCGTCGAAAACCGCGAACAAATCGGCCTTTTAGTATTCAAGATTTCGTATTGTATGAGGCTCACTGTATCACTAAGTTAGAATTTTCGCAACGAGTTAGCAAAAGTTTTTTCCGTTTTTCTGAGCTAGACCGACGTGTGAGGTGTCCAGAGACGCGTCTGCGCGCGGGCAGTTCAACGGCGACGTATTCGAGGATGGGTCCAGTACAAAATATTAAAGTTATGATGAAATTACGCTATTTGGGCCCCCCAGCAGGCAGAACCGATCGAGGATCGCAGTCCACCCGGAAGGTGCGGTGGATAAGTACTTAATTATATGAAAATAAACTTAGTAGATAGTAAGAATATTAAGCAAATTTACATTATTTATCGTTATAAAAAAATAACGAAAACTTCAACTACCTAGCACATTCGCCTACTTCCCATGAAGAAAAATGGATTCTGACAGCTAAAACGGTGGGCCGTAGCCTAATTACGAAGGATAGCGTCGAAAACCGCGAACAAATCGGCCTTTTAGTATTCAAGATTTCGTATTGTATGAGGCTCACTGTATCACTAAGTTAGAATTTTCGCAACGAGTTAGCAAAAGTTTTTTCCGTTTTTCTGAGCTAGACCGACGTGTGAGGTGTCCAGAGACGCGTCTGCGCGCGGGCAGTTCAACGGCGACGTATTCGAGGATGGGTCCAGTACAAAATATTAAAGTTATGATGAAATTACGCTATTTGGGCCCCCCAGCAGGCAGAACCGATCGAGGATCGCAGTCCACCCGGAAGGTGCGGTGGATAAGTACTTAATTATATGAAAATAAACTTAGTAGATAGTAAGAATATTAAGCAAATTTACATTATTTATCGTTATAAAAAAATAACGAAAACTTCAACTACCTAGCACATTCGCCTACTTCCCATGAAGAAAAATGGATTCTGACAGCTAAAACGGTGGGCCGTAGCCTAATTACGAAGGATAGCGTCGAAAACCGCGAACAAATCGGCCTTTTAGTATTCAAGATTTCGTATTGTATGAGGCTCACTGTATCACTAAGTTAGAATTTTCGCAACGAGTTAGCAAAAGTTTTTTCCGTTTTTCTGAGCTAGACCGACGTGTGAGGTGTCCAGAGACGCGTCTGCGCGCGGGCAGTTCAACGGCGACGTATTCGAGGATGGGTCCAGTACAAAATATTAAAGTTATGATGAAATTACGCTATTTGGGCCCCCCAGCAGGCAGAACCGATCGAGGATCGCAGTCCACCCGGAAGGTGCGGTGGATAAGTACTTAATTATATGAAAATAAACTTAGTAGATAGTAAGAATATTAAGCAAATTTACATTATTTATCGTTATAAAAAAATAACGAAAACTTCAACTACCTAGCACATTCGCCTACTTCCCATGAAGAAAAATGGATTCTGACAGCTAAAACGGTGGGCCGTAGCCTAATTACGAAGGATAGCGTCGAAAACCGCGAACAAATCGGCCTTTTAGTATTCAAGATTTCGTATTGTATGAGGCTCACTGTATCACTAAGTTAGAATTTTCGCAACGAGTTAGCAAAAGTTTTTTCCGTTTTTCTGAGCTAGACCGACGTGTGAGGTGTCCAGAGACGCGTCTGCGCGCGGGCAGTTCAACGGCGACGTATTCGAGGATGGGTCCAGTACAAAATATTAAAGTTATGATGAAATTACGCTATTTGGGCCCCCCAGCAGGCAGAACCGATCGAGGATCGCAGTCCACCCGGAAGGTGCGGTGGATAAGTACTTAATTATATGAAAATAAACTTAGTAGATAGTAAGAATATTAAGCAAATTTACATTATTTATCGTTATAAAAAAATAACGAAAACTTCAACTACCTAGCACATTCGCCTACTTCCCATGAAGAAAAATGGATTCTGACAGCTAAAACGGTGGGCCGTAGCCTAATTACGAAGGATAGCGTCGAAAACCGCGAACAAATCGGCCTTTTAGTATTCAAGATTTCGTATTGTATGAGGCTCACTGTATCACTAAGTTAGAATTTTCGCAACGAGTTAGCAAAAGTTTTTTCCGTTTTTCTGAGCTAGACCGACGTGTGAGGTGTCCAGAGACGCGTCTGCGCGCGGGCAGTTCAACGGCGACGTATTCGAGGATGGGTCCAGTACAAAATATTAAAGTTATGATGAAATTACGCTATTTGGGCCCCCCAGCAGGCAGAACCGATCGAGGATCGCAGTCCACCCGGAAGGTGCGGTGGATAAGTACTTAATTATATGAAAATAAACTTAGTAGATAGTAAGAATATTAAGCAAATTTACATTATTTATCGTTATAAAAAAATAACGAAAACTTCAACTACCTAGCACATTCGCCTACTTCCCATGAAGAAAAATGGATTCTGACAGCTAAAACGGTGGGCCGTAGCCTAATTACGAAGGATAGCGTCGAAAACCGCGAACAAATCGGCCTTTTAGTATTCAAGATTTCGTATTGTATGAGGCTCACTGTATCACTAAGTTAGAATTTTCGCAACGAGTTAGCAAAAGTTTTTTCCGTTTTTCTGAGCTAGACCGACGTGTGAGGTGTCCAGAGACGCGTCTGCGCGCGGGCAGTTCAACGGCGACGTATTCGAGGATGGGTCCAGTACAAAATATTAAAGTTATGATGAAATTACGCTATTTGGGCCCCCCAGCAGGCAGAACCGATCGAGGATCGCAGTCCACCCGGAAGGTGCGGTGGATAAGTACTTAATTATATGAAAATAAACTTAGTAGATAGTAAGAATATTAAGCAAATTTACATTATTTATCGTTATAAAAAAATAACGAAAACTTCAACTACCTAGCACATTCGCCTACTTCCCATGAAGAAAAATGGATTCTGACAGCTAAAACGGTGGGCCGTAGCCTAATTACGAAGGATAGCGTCGAAAACCGCGAACAAATCGGCCTTTTAGTATTCAAGATTTCGTATTGTATGAGGCTCACTGTATCACTAAGTTAGAATTTTCGCAACGAGTTAGCAAAAGTTTTTTCCGTTTTTCTGAGCTAGACCGACGTGTGAGGTGTCCAGAGACGCGTCTGCGCGCGGGCAGTTCAACGGCGACGTATTCGAGGATGGGTCCAGTACAAAATATTAAAGTTATGATGAAATTACGCTATTTGGGCCCCCCAGCAGGCAGAACCGATCGAGGATCGCAGTCCACCCGGAAGGTGCGGTGGATAAGTACTTAATTATATGAAAATAAACTTAGTAGATAGTAAGAATATTAAGCAAATTTACATTATTTATCGTTATAAAAAAATAACGAAAACTTCAACTACCTAGCACATTCGCCTACTTCCCATGAAGAAAAATGGATTCTGACAGCTAAAACGGTGGGCCGTAGCCTAATTACGAAGGATAGCGTCGAAAACCGCGAACAAATCGGCCTTTTAGTATTCAAGATTTCGTATTGTATGAGGCTCACTGTATCACTAAGTTAGAATTTTCGCAACGAGTTAGCAAAAGTTTTTTCCGTTTTTCTGAGCTAGACCGACGTGTGAGGTGTCCAGAGACGCGTCTGCGCGCGGGCAGTTCAACGGCGACGTATTCGAGGATGGGTCCAGTACAAAATATTAAAGTTATGATGAAATTACGCTATTTGGGCCCCCCAGCAGGCAGAACCGATCGAGGATCGCAGTCCACCCGGAAGGTGGGCGGGTGGATAAGTACTTAATTATATGAAAATAAACTTAGTAGATAGTAAGAATATTAAGCAAATTTACATTATTTATCGTTATAAAAAAATAACGAAAACTTCAACTACCTAGCACATTCGCCTACTTCCCATGAAGAAAAATGGATTCTGACAGCTAAAACGGTGGGCCGTAGCCTAATTACGAAGGATAGCGTCGAAAACCGCGAACAAATCGGCCTTTTAGTATTCAAGATTTCGTATTGTATGAGGCTCACTGTATCACTAAGTTAGAATTTTCGCAACGAGTTAGCAAAAGTTTTTTCCGTTTTTCTGAGCTAGACCGACGTGTGAGGTGTCCAGAGACGCGTCTGCGCGCGGGCAGTTCAACGGCGACGTATTCGAGGATGGGTCCAGTACAAAATATTAAAGTTATGATGAAATTACGCTATTTGGGCCCCCCAGCAGGCAGAACCGATCGAGGATCGCAGTCCACCCGGAAGGTGCGGTGGATAAGTACTTAATTATATGAAAATAAACTTAGTAGATAGTAAGAATATTAAGCAAATTTACATTATTTATCGTTATAAAAAAATAACGAAAACTTCAACTACCTAGCACATTCGCCTACTTCCCATGAAGAAAAATGGATTCTGACAGCTAAAACGGTGGGCCGTAGCCTAATTACGAAGGATAGCGTCGAAAACCGCGAACAAATCGGCCTTTTAGTATTCAAGATTTCGTATTGTATGAGGCTCACTGTATCACTAAGTTAGAATTTTCGCAACGAGTTAGCAAAAGTTTTTTCCGTTTTTCTGAGCTAGACCGACGTGTGAGGTGTCCAGAGACGCGTCTGCACGCGGGCAGTTCAACGGCGACGTATTCGAGGATGGGTCCAGTACAAAATATTAAAGTTATGATGAAATTACGCTATTTGGGCCCCCCAGCAGGCAGAACCGATCGAGGATCGCAGTCCACCCGGAAGGTGCGGTGGATAAGTACTTAATTATATGAAAATAAACTTAGTAGATAGTAAGAATATTAAGCAAATTTACATTATTTATCGTTATAAAAAAATAACGAAAACTTCAACTACCTAGCACATTCGCCTACTTCCCATGAAGAAAAATGGATTCTGACAGCTAAAACGGTGGGCCGTAGCCTAATTACGAAGGATAGCGTCGAAAACCGCGAACAAATCGGCCTTTTAGTATTCAAGATTTCGTATTGTATGAGGCTCACTGTATCACTAAGTTAGAATTTTCGCAACGAGTTAGCAAAAGTTTTTTCCGTTTTTCTGAGCTAGACCGACGTGTGAGGTGTCCAGAGACGCGTCTGCGCGCGGGCAGTTCAACGGCGACGTATTCGAGGATGGGTCCAGTACAAAATATTAAAGTTATGATGAAATTACGCTATTTGGGCCCCCCAGCAGGCAGAACCGATCGAGGATCGCAGTCCACCCGGAAGGTGCGGTGGATAAGTACTTAATTATATGAAAATAAACTTAGTAGATAGTAAGAATATTAAGCAAATTTACATTATTTATCGTTATAAAAAAATAACGAAAACTTCAACTACCTAGTACATTCGCCTACTTCCCATGAAGAAAAATGGATTCTGACAGCTAAAACGGTGGGCCGTAGCCTAATTACGAAGGATAGCGTCGAAAACCGCGAACAAATCGGCCTTTTAGTATTCAAGATTTCGTATTGTATGAGGCTCACTGTATCACTAAGTTAGAATTTTCGCAACGAGTTAGCAAAAGTTTTTTCCGTTTTTCTGAGCTAGACCGACGTGTGAGGTGTCCAGAGACGCGTCTGCGCGCGGGCAGTTCAACGGCGACGTATTCGAGGATGGGTCCAGTACAAAATATTAAAGTTATGATGAAATTACGCTATTTGGGCCCCCCAGCAGGCAGAACCGATCGAGGATCGCAGTCCACCCGGAAGGTGCGGTGGATAAGTACTTAATTATATGAAAATAAACTTAGTAGATAGTAAGAATATTAAGCAAATTTACATTATTTATCGTTATAAAAAAATAACGAAAACTTCAACTACCTAGCACATTCGCCTACTTCCCATGAAGAAAAATGGATTCTGACAGCTAAAACGGTGGGCCGTAGCCTAATTACGAAGGATAGCGTCGAAAACCGCGAACAAATCGGCCTTTTAGTATTCAAGATTTCGTATTGTATGAGGCTCACTGTATCACTAAGTTAGAATTTTCGCAACGAGTTAGCAAAAGTTTTTTCCGTTTTTCTGAGCTAGACCGACGTGTGAGGTGTCCAGAGACGCGTCTGCGCGCGGGCAGTTCAACGGCGACGTATTCGAGGATGGGTCCAGTACAAAATATTAAAGTTATGATGAAATTACGCTATTTGGGCCCCCCAGCAGGCAGAACCGATCGAGGATCGCAGTCCACCCGGAAGGTGCGGTGGATAAGTACTTAATTATATGAAAATAAACTTAGTAGATAGTAAGAATTTTAAGCAAATTTACATTATTTATCGTTATAAAAAAATAACGAAAACTTCAACTACCTAGCACATTCGCCTACTTCCCATGAAGAAAAATGGATTCTGACAGCTAAAACGGTGGGCCGTAGCCTAATTACGAAGGATAGCGTCGAAAACCGCGAACAAATCGGCCTTTTAGTATTCAAGATTTCGTATTGTATGAGGCTCACTGTATCACTAAGTTAGAATTTTCGCAACGAGTTAGCAAAAGTTTTTTCCGTTTTTCTGAGCTAGACCGACGTGTGAGGTGTCCAGAGACGCGTCTGCGCGCGGGCAGTTCAACGGCGACGTATTCGAGGATGGGTCCAGTACAAAATATTAAAGTTATGATGAAATTACGCTATTTGGGCCCCCCAACAGGCAGAACCGATCGAGGATCGCAGTCCACCCGGAAGGTGCGGTGGATAAGTACTTAATTATATGAAAATAAACTTAGTAGATAGTAAGAATATTAAGCAAATTTACATTATTTATCGTTATAAAAAAATAACGAAAACTTCAACTACCTAGCACATTCGCCTACTTCCCATGAAGAAAAATGGATTCTGACAGCTAAAACGGTGGACCGTAGCCTAATTACGAAGGATAGCGTCGAAAACCGCGAACAAATCGGCCTTTTAGTATTCAAGATTTCGTATTGTATGAGGCTCACTGTATCACTAAGTTAGAATTTTCGCAACGAGTTAGCAAAAGTTTTTTCCGTTTTTCTGAGCTAGACCGACGTGTGAGGTGTCCAGAGACGCGTCTGCGCGCGGGCAGTTCAACGGCGACGTATTCGAGGATGGGTCCAGTACAAAATATTAAAGTTATGATGAAATTACGCTATTTGGGCCCCCCAGCAGGCAGAACCGATCGAGGATCGCAGTCCACCCGGAAGGTGCGGTGGATAAGTACTTAATTATATGAAAATAAACTTAGTAGATAGTAAGAATATTAAGCAAATTTACATTATTTATCGTTATAAAAAAATAACGAAAACTTCAACTACCTAGCACATTCGCCTACTTCCCATGAAGAAAAATGGATTCTGACAGCTAAAACGGTGGGCCGTAGCCTAATTACGAAGGATAGCGTCGAAAACCGCGAACAAATCGGCCTTTTAGTATTCAAGATTTCGTATTGTATGAGGCTCACTGTATCACTAAGTTAGAATTTTCGCAACGAGTTAGCAAAAGTTTTTTCCGTTTTTCTGAGCTAGACCGACGTGTGAGGTGTCCAGAGACGCGTCTGCGCGCGGGCAGTTCAACGGCGACGTATTCGAGGATGGGTCCACTACAAAATATTAAAGTTATGATGAAATTACGCTATTTGGGCCCCCCAGCAGGCAGAACCGATCGAGGATCGCAGTCCACCCGGAAGGTGCGGTGGATAAGTACTTAATTATATGAAAATAAACTTAGTAGATAGTAAGAATATTAAGCAAATTTACATTATTTATCGTTATAAAAAAATAACGAAAACTTCAACTACCTAGCACATTCGCCTACTTCCCATGAAGAAAAATGGATTCTGACAGCTAAAACGGTGGGCCGTAGCCTAATTACGAAGGATAGCGTCGAAAACCGCGAACAAATCGGCCTTTTAGTATTCAAGATTTCGTATTGTATGAGGCTCACTGTATCACTAAGTTAGAATTTTCGCAACGAGTTAGCAAAAGTTTTTTCCGTTTTTCTGAGCTAGACCGACGTGTGAGGTGTCCAGAGACGCGTCTGCGCGCGGGCAGTTCAACGGCGACGTATTCGAGGATGGGTCCAGTACAAAATATTAAAGTTATGATGAAATTACGCTATTTGGGCCCCCCAGCAGGCAGAACCGATCGAGGATCGCAGTCCACCCGGAAGGTGCGGTGGATAAGTACTTAATTATATGAAAATAAACTTAGTAGATAGTAAGAATATTAAGCAAATTTACATTATTTATCGTTATAAAAAAATAACGAAAACTTCAACTACCTAGCACATTCGCCTACTTCCCATGAAGAAAAATGGATTCTGACAGCTAAAACGGTGGGCCGTAGCCTAATTACGAAGGATAGCGTCGAAAACCGCGAACAAATCGGCCTTTTAGTATTCAAGATTTCGTATTGTATGAGGCTCACTGTATCACTAAGTTAGAATTTTCGCAACGAGTTAGCAAAAGTTTTTTCCGTTTTTCTGAGCTAGACCGACGTGTGAGGTGTCCAGAGACGCGTCTGCGCGCGGGCAGTTCAACGGCGACGTATTCGAGGATGGGTCCAGTACAAAATATTAAAGTTATGATGAAATTACGCTATTTGGGCCCCCCAGCAGGCAGAACCGATCGAGGATCGCAGTCCACCCGGAAGGTGCGGTGGATAAGTACTTAATTATATGAAAATAAACTTAGTAGATAGTAAGAATATTAAGCAAATTTACATTATTTATCGTTATAAAAAAATAACGAAAACTTCAACTACCTAGCACATTCGCCTACTTCCCATGAAGAAAAATGGATTCTGACAGCTAAAACGGTGGGCCGTAGCCTAATTACGAAGGATAGCGTCGAAAACCGCGAACAAATCGGCCTTTTAGTATTCAAGATTTCGTATTGTATGAGGCTCACTGTATCACTAAGTTAGAATTTTCGCAACGAGTTAGCAAAAGTTTTTTCCGTTTTTCTGAGCTAGACCGACGTGTGAGGTGTCCAGAGACGCGTCTGCGCGCGGGCAGTTCAACGGCGACGTATTCGAGGATGGGTCCAGTACAAAATATTAAAGTTATGATGAAATTACGCTATTTGGGCCCCCCAGCAGGCAGAACCGATCGAGGATCGCAGTCCACCCGGAAGGTGCGGTGGATAAGTACTTAATTATATGAAAATAAACTTAGTAGATAGTAAGAATATTAAGCAAATTTACATTATTTATCGTTATAAAAAAATAACGAAAACTTCAACTACCTAGCACATTCGCCTACTTCCCATGAAGAAAAATGGATTCTGACAGCTAAAACGGTGGACCGTAGCCTAATTACGAAGGATAGCGTCGAAAACCGCGAACAAATCGGCCTTTTAGTATTCAAGATTTCGTATTGTATGAGGCTCACTGTATCACTAAGTTAGAATTTTCGCAACGAGTTAGCAAAAGTTTTTTCCGTTTTTCTGAGCTAGACCGACGTGTGAGGTGTCCAGAGACGCGTCTGCGCGCGGGCAGTTCAACGGCGACGTATTCGAGGATGGGTCCAGTACAAAATATTAAAGTTATGATGAAATTACGCTATTTGGGCCCCCCAGCAGGCAGAACCGATCGAGGATCGCAGTCCACCCGGAAGGTGCGGTGGATAAGTACTTAATTATATGAAAATAAACTTAGTAGATAGTAAGAATATTAAGCAAATTTACATTATTTATCGTTATAAAAAAATAACGAAAACTTCAACTACCTAGCACATTCGCCTACATCCCATGAAGAAAAATGGATTCTGACAGCTAAAACGGTGGGCCGTAGCCTAATTACGAAGGATAGCGTCGAAAACCGCGAACAAATCGGCCTTTTAGTGTTCAAGATTTCGTATTGTATGAGGCTCACTGTATCACTAAGTTAGAATTTTCGCAACGAGTTAGCAAAAGTTTTTTCCGTTTTTCTGAGCTAGACCGACGTGTGAGGTGTCCAGAGACGCGTCTGCGCGCGGGCAGTTCAACGGCGACGTATTCGAGGATGGGTCCAGTACAAAATATTAAAGTTATGATGAAATTACGCTATTTGGGCCCCCCAGCAGGCAGAACCGATCGAGGATCGCAGTCCACCCGGAAGGTGCGGTGGATAAGTACTTAATTATATGAAAATAAACTTAGTAGATAGTAAGAATATTAAGCAAATTTACATTATTTATCGTTATAAAAAAATAACGAAAACTTCAACTACCTAGCACATTCGCCTACTTCCCATGAAGAAAAATGGATTCTGACAGCTAAAACGGTGGGCCGTAGCCTAATTACGAAGGATAGCGTCGAAAACCGCGAACAAATCGGCCTTTTAGTATTCAAGATTTCGTATTGTATGAGGCTCACTGTATCACTAAGTTAGAATTTTCGCAACGAGTTAGCAAAAGTTTTTTCCGTTTTTCTGAGCTAGACCGACGTGTGAGGTGTCCAGAGACGCGTCTGCGCGCGGGCAGTTCAACGGCGACGTATTCGAGGATGGGTCCAGTACAAAATATTAAAGTTATGATGAAATTACGCTATTTGGGCCCCCCAGCAGGCAGAACCGATCGAGGATCGCAGTCCACCCGGAAGGTGCGGTGGATAAGTACTTAATTATATGAAAATAAACTTAGTAGATAGTAAGAATATTAAGCAAATTTACATTATTTATCGTTATAAAAAAATAACGAAAACTTCAACTACCTAGCACATTCGCCTACTTCCCATGAAGAAAAATGGATTCTGACAGCTAAAACGGTGGGCCGTAGCCTAATTACGAAGGATAGCGTCGAAAACCGCGAACAAATCGGCCTTTTAGTATTCCAGATTTCGTATTGTATGAGGCTCACTGTATCACTAAGTTAGAATTTTCGCAACGAGTTAGCAAAAGTTTTTTCCGTTTTTCTGAGCTAGACCGACGTGTGAGGTGTCCAGAGACGCGTCTGCGCGCGGGCAGTTCAACGGCGACGTATTCGAGGATGGGTCCAGTACAAAATATTAAAGTTATGATGAAATTACGCTATTTGGGCCCCCCAGCAGGCAGAACCGATCGAGGATCGCAGTCCACCCGGAAGGTGCGGTGGATAAGTACTTAATTATATGAAAATAAACTTAGTAGATAGTAAGAATATTAAGCAAATTTACATTATTTATCGTTATAAAAAAATAACGAAAACTTCAACTACCTAGCACATTCGCCTACTTCCCATGAAGAAAAATGGATTCTGACAGCTAAAACGGTGGGCCGTAGCCTAATTACGAAGGATAGCGTCGAAAACCGCGAACAAATCGGCCTTTTAGTATTCAAGATTTCGTATTGTATGAGGCTCACTGTATCACTAAGTTAGAATTTTCGCAACGAGTTAGCAAAAGTTTTTTCCGTTTTTCTGAGCTAGACCGACGTGTGAGGTGTCCAGAGACGCGTCTGCGCGCGGGCAGTTCAACGGCGACGTATTCGAGGATGGGTCCAGTACAAAATATTAAAGTTATGATGAAATTACGCTATTTGGGCCCCCCAGCAGGCAGAACCGATCGAGGATCGCAGTCCACCCGGAAGGTGCGGTGGATAAGTACTTAATTATATGAAAATAAACTTAGTAGATAGTAAGAATATTAAGCAAATTTACATTATTTATCGTTATAAAAAAATAACGAAAACTTCAACTACCTAGCACATTCGCCTACTTCCCATGAAGAAAAATGGATTCTGACAGCTAAAACGGTGGGCCGTAGCCTAATTACGAAGGATAGCGTCGAAAACCGCGAACAAATCGGCCTTTTAGTATTCAAGATTTCGTATTGTATGAGGCTCACTGTATCACTAAGTTAGAATTTTCGCAACGAGTTAGCAAAAGTTTTTTCCGTTTTTCTGAGCTAGACCGACGTGTGAGGTGTCCAGAGACGCGTCTGCGCGCGGGCAGTTCAACGGCGACGTATTCGAGGATGGGTCCAGTACAAAATATTAAAGTTATGATGAAATTACGCTATTTGGGCCCCCCAGCAGGCAGAACCGATCGAGGATCGCAGTCCACCCGGAAGGTGCGGTGGATAAGTACTTAATTATATGAAAATAAACTTAGTAGATAGTAAGAATATTAAGCAAATTTACATTATTTATCGTTATAAAAAAATAACGAAAACTTCAACTACCTAGCACATTCGCCTACTTCCCATGAAGAAAAATGGATTCTGACAGCTAAAACGGTGGGCCGTAGCCTAATTACGAAGGATAGCGTCGAAAACCGCGAACAAATCGGCCTTTTAGTATTTGTTGAAGCTTATTTATATGTTACCTATACACACATACAGTCCACATTTCTTTATAGTAATTAGCTAGCCGCCAACCGTATTTAAATGATGTTATGATATTTTTATACTTAGTTGCTAATAAACACCATCAAAGACAGACGCTTGTTTCCTTAAGCCAACTACTCGCCAAACGAATTCAAAACTTAACGTACACAACATAATGGTCATAATCGAGCCGGATCATTAGTGAACTCAATACAAAAGATCCACATTCCATCAGAGATAAGAAGCCGGCGAGTGAATCGTTTAGCGTAAACAAGGTAATTAGGAGTGATTTTAACCAAATAAAACGTTGTTGTGATCGAGTTTTGTGCCTAACATTGAAGAATTCTGTGAAATATGTCGAAGACGGCCGATGAAGCACTCGGTATATTAGAAGATACGGCAGAATTACTAAAGAAAACACAGATTAACTTACGGAAATGTCCTTAACAACGTTTAACTAAAGGATACATACAGTCTAGAATTCAGTGCCTCGAAGAATACTGGAAAACATTTAACGGTGCGCATCAAGATTTAGCGAGGATAACACCGAGAGATAAACGTAATTTGATATCGTACTTCGTCAATGAAGAGTTTTTTATTTACGAAGATCTTTATTTGTGTTTGTTGGGTGAATTACGCGATATGTTAGAAAAAGTAACCACGAAATCATCGCAAACGATGAACATTGATATCGCGGACGAAGATAACCAACAAACCCAGGTGAGACTGCCAAGTATAACGATACCTACGTTTTCTGGATGCTATGAAGACTGGCCTGCGTTTAAAGATTTGTATGTTTCGTTAGTGCATGATAACAAGTCACTAGGCAACGTTCAAAAATTGCATTATTTGAAGACTAGCATCAGCGGTGAAGCAGCGAACCTACTTAAACATATACAAGTAACTGAAAGTAACTATTTACAAGCATGGGATACATTGAAGAACCGTTACGGCAATAGAAGATTGATAGTTAACTTAATGTTGAAGAGATTAGTTCATCAAAAAAAGGCGAGTACTCAATCGGCCAGTCAACTGAAGTCAATTTTAGATACAACTTCTGAAATTTTAGACAATCTTAAAAACTCCAACGTGAACACCGACTCCTGGGATCCAATAGTCATATTTCTGGTCGTACAGAAGCTGGACCCGGAGTCCCACAAGGACTGGGAAGAGTACGCCTATAAGGGCAATTCAGAGGATTTACCTACGTGGAAGGAGTTGAAGACGTTCCTGGATGGCAAATTTCGTGCATTAGAATTAATTACACCCTCTTCAACATCAGCTACGCGAGAAAAACCGCCTAAAGAACGCGGTACATTCCATGTTTCAGCCAATGAAAAAGAAAACACTTGTATAATGTGTAAAGAGAATCACACCCTATCTCACTGCAAGTTGTTTGCGAAGATGCAACCTTCAGAACGATTTGATTGTGTGAAGAATAACAAGCTCTGTTTTAACTGCCTGGCATCAGGACATTCGGTTTTCAAATGCCGTGTTCCAATGTCCTGTCGCATGTGTAAACGACGTCATCATACTCTGATACATCTAACAAAGAAGACGGATACCTCGGCATCATCTGAAACTGAACAACCAACGCCGACTGTATCAACCCATGCAGATGTAGCAGAAAAGGTGCAAGTTAATACAATGATTGCGTCGTACTACAATGCCAGAAAAGATATAGGAATGTTAGCAACCGCAATGGTGATAGTAAAGAGTGAACAAGGACACACCATTGTGCTCAAGGCACTCATTGATCCAGGATCACAAGCCTGCTTTATAAGTGAGAAAGCGGCACAACTATTAAAACTTAAAAGACAGGTAACTAATTGTATTATTACTGGAATGGAATCCATGAAGGTCGCTGTCAAGCATGAAGTGAAAATAGAAGTTTTATCACGATGGGAATCAAATTTCGCATTACCTATACAAGCCTACGTGATGACCAAGCACTTGACAATACAATTACCTGGAAATACATGGTCAACAAGCAAGTGGCCACGCTTGGCAGATCTAGACTTAGCAGATCCAAAATATGGAGTATCAGGAAACATTGATCTGCTTCTAGATGTCAAGGGATATGCAAAGATTTTACAAGAAGGTCTAATCAAGGGTCCGCCGGGGTCGCCCATAGCTCAGAGAACCAACCTCGGCTGGATAATATTTGGTGAAATAAGCATTAAAACAAACACAAAAGAAAAATGTTTAATGGCGATAAATGAACAAGTTGATGTGAAGGAACTATTGAAGACTATGTGGGAATTAGAAACCGATACAAAAAGGAATTTTACTAAAGAAGAAAAATTATGCGAAGAGATTTATGAAAAAACACATGCAAGAAACAACGAAGGACGCTACATAGTTAAATTACCCTTTAAAACCGACAACTTAAAATCACCCGATGGAAAGACAAGAGAGATAGCACTAAACAGATTTCTGCAACTGGAGAAAAGGTTGAACAAAAATCCTGACCTGAAAGAAGAATACAAAAGGGTTATTGAAGAATACATAAATCTAAAACACATAGAAGAAGTACCACAAAATGAAATAAATACAAAAAGGTCTGTCTACTTACCCCACCACGCAGTAGTCCGGAATGACAAAGAAAGCACGAAGACTCGCGTCGTTTTTGATGCTTCCTGCAAGGGTTACAATGGAGTTTCCCTAAACGACGAATTACTGGCAGGTCCCGTTCTACAAGACGACTTACGAAGCCTAATAGTAAGATGGCGAATACACGCTGTGTGTTTTGTATCGGACATACAAAAAATGTACCGAATGATATTGGTAGCCCACGAAGACACCGATTACCAGAGAATATTGTGGCGAAGCGATTCGTCCGAAATCATTCAAGATTTAAGACTCCTGACTGTTACTTTCGGTACAGCGTCAGCACCGTATTTGGCGGTAAAAACACTGATGCAACTTGCCAAAGATGAAGGTGTCAACTATCCTGAAGCTGCTAGGGTGTTACAAGAAGATTTATATGTTGATGACGTTATGTCAGGATGTGACGATTTAGAGCAAGCCATTCAAATAAGCACGGAACTGAAGAGCTTATTACAACGAGGTGGCTTTCAGCTAAAGAAATGGTCGTCAAATAATGTTGAGTTTTTAAAATCTATAGATCTAGAGGACAGATCTATCAATGCGCATATGGATTTAAATATAGATGGTACTATAAAGGCCTTAGGTGTACAATGGAACCTAGGCAGCGATCAGTTTGAATACCAACTAAACCTAGTTCCTCTTTCTGCTGTCGTTACGAAGCGAAGTATATTGTCAGATGTTCAAAAGCTCTTTGACCCACTCGGTTGGATAGCGCCATGCATCGTACAAGCAAAAATACTTATTCAAAAGCTCTGGCAAACTAAGGTAGATTGGGATCAAGAAATCACTCCAGCTGTGAAAGAAGAGTGGAAGGCCATACGCGACGATATGGAAAACGTCAATGACATCAAGATAGATCGATGGATGGGCGCATACAGTTCAAAGAAGAACAGCATACAACTGCATGGTTTTAGTGATGCATCGATGAAGGCATACGCAGCTGTTGTGTACTGTCGCGTACATAACTCGCATGGCGCAGTCAAAACGTCACTGATTGCAGCAAGAACTCGTGTTGCTCCGTTGAAGACAGTGTCATTACCACGACTCGAGTTGTGTGGAGCTGTTTTGGTGTCAAGACTGTTGAAACAAATTTCAACAGCAATGAAAATCCCATCATCCAATGTTTTTGCTTGGACTGATTCATCAATAGTCATTGCTTGGCTACAAAAGGAGCCTAGCAAATGGAAGACCTTTGTTGCCAATAGAACGGTTGAAATAACTAGCAACGTCCCGAAAGAACAATGGTACCACGTACAATCGCAAGAGAACCCTGCTGATATAGCGTCAAGAGGTGCACTAGTGTCACAGTTGAAAACTTGTGACTTATGGTGGAAGGGGCCAGAATGGCTTTCAAAAGTAGATGTTTATTTTACCAAACCAGAAACCATATCTACAGAGCTAGAAAAGAAGACTACTATACAAACATTTACAATGACCAAAAATGTACAAGAAGAGAGAAGATTAACAGAACAATTTGGAAAATACAGCTCATTGATGGAATTAATTAGAAGCATTGCATTATGTAACAGATTTTTAAAACAAAAAAGGTTAAAAGAAGACATAGATACTGCATTGACTACGGAAGAATTAGAAGCTGCATTAAACATATGCATAAAAATGGTACAAGGCGAAGAATATGCAGAAGAAATTGAGTCTCTAAGAAAAGGTAAACAAGTTAAAAGAATTAGCACATTGAAGACTTTAGATCCATACTTAGATGAATTACAAATGCTTCGGGTTGGCGGACGCCTCAGACACGCTAATATAGCGGATCAAAGTAAGCACCCAATCATATTGGGTCATAGGAACAAACTTACTCCTTTGATCATTGCCGATGCACACTCAAGAACCCTTCACGGAGGAATCCAACTAATGCTGAGTTTTTTGAGATCGAAGTATTGGATAACGCGAGCTAAAGGGCAAGTCAAACAGTATGTTCACCGATGTTTAGTATGTGCCAAACAGAATGCGACTGCTAGAACGCAAATAATGGGTGATTTGCCAAAGGTTCGTGTAACACCAGCCCGACCTTTTCTGCATTCCGGTGTCGACTTTGCTGGACCATTACAAATTCTATGGAGCAAGGGAAGAGGAGTTAAAGCACACAAAGCGTACATAGCAGTTTTCATATGTATGGCTACCAAGGCCATTCATTTGGAGCTAGTTGGAGATATGACGTCTGAAGCGTTCATCGGCGCATATAAAAGATTCTGTGCGAGAAGAGGCAAGTGTGCACATTTATGGAGTGACCAGGGGAGGAATTTTGTCGGTGCAAATAAGGAGCTGGTAGCTATGTGGAAGGAAGCAAGCTTGGAGTTCTCTGGAGTAATCGCAGATACGCTTGCATCTGATGGCACGCAATGGCATTTTATTCCTGCATACAGCCCAAACTTCGGCGGCCTATGGGAGGCAGGAGTAAAATCCATAAAGTACCACTTAAAACGAATACTAACCAGTAACTTAACTTTCGAGGAGATGTCAACAGTGCTGTGTGAAATAGAGGGTTGCTTAAACTCGAGGCCATTGTGCCCTCAAGATGATTTGGATGATGCTAATATCGAGCCACTAACACCTGGACATTTTTTAATTGGAGAGGCACCCATTGTTATACCAAGCCCAAATTTACAAAACTTGAAAGTTCACACGTTATCACGTTGGCAGTATGTGCAAAAGTTGATGCATGATTTTTGGACTAGATGGCAACAGGAATATTTATCTAGACTTCAACAACGCCCTAAATGGCTCAAACGAGGAAAGGAGTTTGAAATCGGCAATATTGTCTTGATCAAGCAGGAGAATCTTCCACCAGGGAAGTGGTTACTGGGACGTATAGTGAGCAAACATCCAGGGCCAGATGGCTGCACAAGAGTTTATAGTGTCAAGAGCGGGGACAGTATTGTAAAGAGAACTGTGACTAAACTCTGTCCACTGCCAATAGAAAGTAACACGGAATAGACGAATAATTTAGCGGTTGATAATTTTGCATGTATAATGTTAGTTGCGCATTTAATGCACTTTTGAAAGGACTCATATAGTCCTTTGGTGGGCGGCTTATGTTGAAGCTTATTTATATGTTACCTATACACACATACAGTCCACATTTCTTTATAGTAATTAGCTAGCCGCCAACCGTATTTAAATGATGTTATGATATTTTTATACTTAGTTGCTAATAAACACCATCAAAGACAGACGCTTGTTTCCTTAAGCCAACTACTCGCCAAACGAATTCAAAACTTAACGTACACAACAGTATTCAAGATTTCGTATTGTATGAGGCTCACTGTATCACTAAGTTAGAATTTTCGCAACGAGTTAGCAAAAGTTTTTTCCGTTTTTCTGAGCTAGACCGACGTGTGAGGTGTCCAGAGACGCGTCTGCGCGCGGGCAGTTCAACGGCGACGTATTCGAGGATGGGTCCAGTACAAAATATTAAAGTTATGATGAAATTACGCTATTTGGGCCCCCCAGCAGGCAGAACCGATCGAGGATCGCAGTCCACCCGGAAGGTGCGGTGGATAAGTACTTAATTATATGAAAATAAACTTAGTAGATAGTAAGAATATTAAGCAAATTTACATTATTTATCGTTATAAAAAAATAACGAAAACTTCAACTACCTAGCACATTCGCCTACTTCCCATGAAGAAAAATGGATTCTGACAGCTAAAACAGTGGGCCGTAGCCTAATTACGAAGGATAGCGTCGAAAACCGCGAACAAATCGGCCTTTTAGTATTCAAGATTTCGTATTGTATGAGGCTCACTGTATCACTAAGTTAGAATTTTCGCAAC
Organism: Aporophyla lueneburgensis; assembly: GCA_932294355.1. Taxonomy (NCBI): domain Eukaryota; kingdom Metazoa; phylum Arthropoda; class Insecta; order Lepidoptera; family Noctuidae; genus Aporophyla; species Aporophyla lueneburgensis. Next base: position 6,655 of record CAKOAL010000043.1, on the reverse strand, counting down.
GAGTTAGCAAAAGTTTTTTCCGTTTTTCTGAGCTAGACCGACGTGTGAGGTGTCCAGAGACGCGTCTGCGCGCGGGCAGTTCAACGGCGACGTATTCGAGGATGGGTCCAGTACAAAATATTAAAGTTATGATGAAATTACGCTATTTGGGCCCCCCAGCAGGCAGAACCGATCGAGGATCGCAGTCCACCCGGAAGGTGCGGTGGATAAGTACTTAATTATATGAAAATAAACTTAGTAGATAGTAAGAATATTAAGCAAATTTACATTATTTATCGTTATAAAAAAATAACGAAAACTTCAACTACCTAGCACATTCGCCTACTTCCCATGAAGAAAAATGGATTCTGACAGCTAAAACGGTGGGCCGTAGCCTAATTACGAAGGATAGCGTCGAAAACCGCGAACAAATCGGCCTTTTAGTATTCAAGATTTCGTATTGTATGAGGCTCACTGTATCACTAAGTTAGAATTTTCGCAACGAGTTAGCAAAAGTTTTTTCCGTTTTTCTGAGCTAGACCGACGTGTGAGGTGTCCAGAGACGCGTCTGCGCGCGGGCAGTTCAACGGCGACGTATTCGAGGATGGGTCCAGTACAAAATATTAAAGTTATGATGAAATTACGCTATTTGGGCCCCCCAGCAGGCAGAACCGATCGAGGATCGCAGTCCACCCGGAAGGTGCGGTGGATAAGTACTTAATTATATGAAAATAAACTTAGTAGATAGTAAGAATATTAAGCAAATTTACATTATTTATCGTTATAAAAAAATAACGAAAACTTCAACTACCTAGCACATTCGCCTACTTCCCATGAAGAAAAATGGATTCTGACAGCTAAAACGGTGGGCCGTAGCCTAATTACGAAGGATAGCGTCGAAAACCGCGAACAAATCGGCCTTTTAGTATTCAAGATTTCGTATTGTATGAGGCTCACTGTATCACTAAGTTAGAATTTTCGCAACGAGTTAGCAAAAGTTTTTTCCGTTTTTCTGAGCTAGACCGACGTGTGAGGTGTCCAGAGACGCGTCTGCGCGCGGGCAGTTCAACGGCGACGTATTCGAGGATGGGTCCAGTACAAAATATTAAAGTTATGATGAAATTACGCTATTTGGGCCCCCCAGCAGGCAGAACCGATCGAGGATCGCAGTCCACCCGGAAGGTGCGGTGGATAAGTACTTAATTATATGAAAATAAACTTAGTAGATAGTAAGAATATTAAGCAAATTTACATTATTTATCGTTATAAAAAAATAACGAAAACTTCAACTACCTAGCACATTCGCCTACTTCCCATGAAGAAAAATGGATTCTGACAGCTAAAACGGTGGGCCGTAGCCTAATTACGAAGGATAGCGTCGAAAACCGCGAACAAATCGGCCTTTTAGTATTCAAGATTTCGTATTGTATGAGGCTCACTGTATCACTAAGTTAGAATTTTCGCAACGAGTTAGCAAAAGTTTTTTCCGTTTTTCTGAGCTAGACCGACGTGTGAGGTGTCCAGAGACGCGTCTGCGCGCGGGCAGTTCAACGGCGACGTATTCGAGGATGGGTCCAGTACAAAATATTAAAGTTATGATGAAATTACGCTATTTGGGCCCCCCAGCAGGCAGAACCGATCGAGGATCGCAGTCCACCCGGAAGGTGCGGTGGATAAGTACTTAATTATATGAAAATAAACTTAGTAGATAGTAAGAATATTAAGCAAATTTACATTATTTATCGTTATAAAAAAATAACGAAAACTTCAACTACCTAGCACATTCGCCTACTTCCCATGAAGAAAAATGGATTCTGACAGCTAAAACGGTGGGCCGTAGCCTAATTACGAAGGATAGCGTCGAAAACCGCGAACAAATCGGCCTTTTAGTATTCAAGATTTCGTATTGTATGAGGCTCACTGTATCACTAAGTTAGAATTTTCGCAACGAGTTAGCAAAAGTTTTTTCCGTTTTTCTGAGCTAGACCGACGTGTGAGGTGTCCAGAGACGCGTCTGCGCGCGGGCAGTTCAACGGCGACGTATTCGAGGATGGGTCCAGTACAAAATATTAAAGTTATGATGAAATTACGCTATTTGGGCCCCCCAGCGGGCAGAACCGATCGAGGATCGCAGTCCACCCGGAAGGTGCGGTGGATAAGTACTTAATTATATGAAAATAAACTTAGTAGATAGTAAGAATATTAAGCAAATTTACATTATTTATCGTTATAAAAAAATAACGAAAACTTCAACTACCTAGCACATTCGCCTACTTCCCATGAAGAAAAATGGATTCTGACAGCTAAAACGGTGGGCCGTAGCCTAATTACGAAGGATAGCGTCGAAAACCGCGAACAAATCGGCCTTTTAGTATTCAAGATTTCGTATTGTATGAGGCTCACTGTATCACTAAGTTAGAATTTTCGCAACGAGTTAGCAAAAGTTTTTTCCGTTTTTCTGAGCTAGACCGACGTGTGAGGTGTCCAGAGACGCGTCTGCGCGCGGGCAGTTCAACGGCGACGTATTCGAGGATGGGTCCAGTACAAAATATTAAAGTTATGATGAAATTACGCTATTTGGGCCCCCCAGCAGGCAGAACCGATCGAGGATCGCAGTCCACCCGGAAGGTGCGGTGGATAAGTACTTAATTATATGAAAATAAACTTAGTAGATAGTAAGAATATTAAGCAAATTTACATTATTTATCGTTATAAAAAAATAACGAAAACTTCAACTACCTAGCACATTCGCCTACTTCCCATGAAGAAAAATGGATTCTGACAGCTAAAACGGTGGGCCGTAGCCTAATTACGAAGGATAGCGTCGAAAACCGCGAACAAATCGGCCTTTTAGTATTCAAGATTTCGTATTGTATGAGGCTCACTGTATCACTAAGTTAGAATTTTCGCAACGAGTTAGCAAAAGTTTTTTCCGTTTTTCTGAGCTAGACCGACGTGTGAGGTGTCCAGAGACGCGTCTGCGCGCGGGCAGTTCAACGGCGACGTATTCGAGGATGGGTCCAGTACAAAATATTAAAGTTATGATGAAATTACGCTATTTGGGCCCCCCAGCAGGCAGAACCGATCGAGGATCGCAGTCCACCCGGAAGGTGCGGTGGATAAGTACTTAATTATATGAAAATAAACTTAGTAGATAGTAAGAATATTAAGCAAATTTACATTATTTATCGTTATAAAAAAATAACGAAAACTTCAACTACCTAGCACATTCGCCTACTTCCCATGAAGAAAAATGGATTCTGACAGCTAAAACGGTGGGCCGTAGCCTAATTACGAAGGTTAGCGTCGAAAACCGCGAACAAATCGGCCTTTTAGTATTCAAGATTTCGTATTGTATGAGGCTCACTGTATCACTAAGTTAGAATTTTCGCAACGAGTTAGCAAAAGTTTTTTCCGTTTTTCTGAGCTAGACCGACGTGTGAGGTGTCCAGAGACGCGTCTGCGCGCGGGCAGTTCAACGGCGACGTATTCGAGGATGGGTCCAGTACAAAATATTAAAGTTATGATGAAATTACGCTATTTGGGCCCCCCAGCAGGCAGAACCGATCGAGGATCGCAGTCCACCCGGAAGGTGCGGTGGATAAGTACTTAATTATATGAAAATAAACTTAGTAGATAGTAAGAATATTAAGCAAATTTACATTATTTATCGTTATAAAAAAATAACGAAAACTTCAACTACCTAGCACATTCGCCTACTTCCCATGAAGAAAAATGGATTCTGACAGCTAAAACGGTGGGCCGTAGCCTAATTACGAAGGATAGCGTCGAAAACCGCGAACAAATCGGCCTTTTAGTATTCAAGATTTCGTATTGTATGAGGCTCACTGTATCACTAAGTTAGAATTTTCGCAACGAGTTAGCAAAAGTTTTTTCCGTTTTTCTGAGCTAGACCGACGTGTGAGGTGTCCAGAGACGCGTCTGCGCGCGGGCAGTTCAACGGCGACGTATTCGAGGATGGGTCCAGTACAAAATATTAAAGTTATGATGAAATTACGCTATTTGGGCCCCCCAGCAGGCAGAACCGATCGAGGATCGCAGTCCACCCGGAAGGTGCGGTGGATAAGTACTTAATTATATGAAAATAAACTTAGTAGATAGTAAGAATATTAAGCAAATTTACATTATTTATCGTTATAAAAAAATAACGAAAACTTCAACTACCTAGCACATTCGCCTACTTCCCATGAAGAAAAATGGATTCTGACAGCTAAAACGGTGGGCCGTAGCCTAATTACGAAGGATAGCGTCGAAAACCGCGAACAAATCGGCCTTTTAGTATTCAAGATTTCGTATTGTATGAGGCTCACTGTATCACTAAGTTAGAATTTTCGCAACGAGTTAGCAAAAGTTTTTTCCGTTTTTCTGAGCTAGACCGACGTGTGAGGTGTCCAGAGACGCGTCTGCGCGCGGGCAGTTCAACGGCGACGTATTCGAGGATGGGTCCAGTACAAAATATTAAAGTTATGATGAAATTACGCTATTTGGGCCCCCCAGCAGGCAGAACCGATCGAGGATCGCAGTCCACCCGGAAGGTGCGGTGGATAAGTACTTAATTATATGAAAATAAACTTAGTAGATAGTAAGAATATTAAGCAAATTTACATTATTTATCGTTATAAAAAAATAACGAAAACTTCAACTACCTAGCACATTCGCCTACTTCCCATGAAGAAAAATGGATTCTGACAGCTAAAACGGTGGGCCGTAGCCTAATTACGAAGGATAGCGTCGAAAACCGCGAACAAATCGGCCTTTTAGTATTCAAGATTTCGTATTGTATGAGGCTCACTGTATCACTAAGTTAGAATTTTCGCAACGAGTTAGCAAAAGTTTTTTCCGTTTTTCTGAGCTAGACCGACGTGTGAGGTGTCCAGAGACGCGTCTGCGCGCGGGCAGTTCAACGGCGACGTATTCGAGGATGGGTCCAGTACAAAATATTAAAGTTATGATGAAATTACGCTATTTGGGCCCCCCAGCGGGCAGAACCGATCGAGGATCGCAGTCCACCCGGAAGGTGCGGTGGATAAGTACTTAATTATATGAAAATAAACTTAGTAGATAGTAAGAATATTAAGCAAATTTACATTATTTATCGTTATAAAAAAATAACGAAAACTTCAACTACCTAGCACATTCGCCTACTTCCCATGAAGAAAAATGGATTCTGACAGCTAAAACGGTGGGCCGTAGCCTAATTACGAAGGATAGCGTCGAAAACCGCGAACAAATCGGCCTTTTAGTATTCAAGATTTCGTATTGTATGAGGCTCACTGTATCACTAAGTTAGAATTTTCGCAACGAGTTAGCAAAAGTTTTTTCCGTTTTTCTGAGCTAGACCGACGTGTGAGGTGTCCAGAGACGCGTCTGCGCGCGGGCAGTTCAACGGCGACGTATTCGAGGATGGGTCCAGTACAAAATATTAAAGTTATGATGAAATTACGCTATTTGGGCCCCCCAGCAGGCAGAACCGATCGAGGATCGCAGTCCACCCGGAAGGTGCGGTGGATAAGTACTTAATTATATGAAAATAAACTTAGTAGATAGTAAGAATATTAAGCAAATTTACATTATTTATCGTTATAAAAAAATAACGAAAACTTCAACTACCTAGCACATTCGCCTACTTCCCATGAAGAAAAATGGATTCTGACAGCTAAAACGGTGGGCCGTAGCCTAATTACGAAGGATAGCGTCGAAAACCGCGAACAAATCGGCCTTTTAGTATTCAAGATTTCGTATTGTATGAGGCTCACTGTATCACTAAGTTAGAATTTTCGCAACGAGTTAGCAAAAGTTTTTTCCGTTTTTCTGAGCTAGACCGACGTGTGAGGTGTCCAGAGACGCGTCTGCGCGCGGGCAGTTCAACGGCGACGTATTCGAGGATGGGTCCAGTACAAAATATTAAAGTTATGATGAAATTACGCTATTTGGGCCCCCCAGCAGGCAGAACCGATCGAGGATCGCAGTCCACCCGGAAGGTGCGGTGGATAAGTACTTAATTATATGAAAATAAACTTAGTAGATAGTAAGAATATTAAGCAAATTTACATTATTTATCGTTATAAAAAAATAACGAAAACTTCAACTACCTAGCACATTCGCCTACTTCCCATGAAGAAAAATGGATTCTGACAGCTAAAACGGTGGGCCGTAGCCTAATTACGAAGGATAGCGTCGAAAACCGCGAACAAATCGGCCTTTTAGTATTCAAGATTTCGTATTGTATGAGGCTCACTGTATCACTAAGTTAGAATTTTCGCAACGAGTTAGCAAAAGTTTTTTCCGTTTTTCTGAGCTAGACCGACGTGTGAGGTGTCCAGAGACGCGTCTGCGCGCGGGCAGTTCAACGGCGACGTATTCGAGGATGGGTCCAGTACAAAATATTAAAGTTATGATGAAATTACGCTATTTGGGCCCCCCAGCAGGCAGAACCGATCGAGGATCGCAGTCCACCCGGAAGGTGCGGTGGATAAGTACTTAATTATATGAAAATAAACTTAGTAGATAGTAAGAATATTAAGCAAATTTACATTATTTATCGTTATAAAAAAATAACGAAAACTTCAACTACCTAGCACATTCGCCTACTTCCCATGAAGAAAAATGGATTCTGACAGCTAAAACGGTGGGCCGTAGCCTAATTACGAAGGAT
>CAKOAL010000042.1:0-18597 GCA_932294355.1 Aporophyla lueneburgensis | reverse complement strand
TTAATCGACGTAAAAATCTTGAAAAAACCCCGATCAGAAGTCCGTAAGTGCCTCGTCTGTAAGAAGTGGTTCCGTAGCACTGTCTGAAGTACGTTCAACTTTGCCGGTGTTAGGGTTATGCTTTTAGCGCAGTACGTTAATCTTGATGAACAGGGATTAGAGCTATTTTGTCGTGTAACTTTGCTAATGCTATTAGTAACTCTCTTTATTGAGAATTTGCGAGAAGTTAAGGGGTAAAATAGGGGCTTGTTTTGGAATGCATTCAACCTTACAAAATATTATGTTTTAAAACTCTATCATCAAACCACTCTACTTTATTTTATGTCTCCTCTTTTTTTTTACTTTTTTTGTATGGCAACCTATGAACAACCTACAGAAAAAAAAGCAAACACAAAGGCTACAAGCAATAAAAATATACGAGAACAATGTTTTTGGTCAGTTGGTATCATTGTGGAGTACGCTGTTTTTATGCACTACAGAGATTTCAGTCTACACAGACCCATGTTTTAGTTAGTAACAAACCCAGGGACTGAGTAAGTCATTCCGTGCTGCCTGCTTGCAAACTGTAACAATATTAGAGAGGAATATTAACAATATTGCAAGTCCGGCATGGCGTGGCCTCCAGGTGGACGCTCTACTATGTAGATATATTATGACTACAGCCGACCATCCTTTGAAACTAACACTGAACTATGAGCACAATTTGCAGGCATTATGTACCTGTATATTACATTGCATACCTGTGCATTATATTGTACATCAAATACCACGCTCTGAGTTTTCATGCTAAATCTGTTTGGTTAGGGTATTTTATTATTATAATCTCGTTTTGTTTCTTTGAAGTGTGGAGCAGACCTCCATATTGCGCCAGTTACGTTTAAATCCCATTTAATAGGGGCGAACAGATTGCCATCAACCGGGCACAAATGCAAAAACTGCTGGTCCTGAGAAATTTCTTAAGAAATCAACAGTACCCTTGTACTCAATTGTAAAACTATGACATATCACTCTGAATTTTACAGTGTGTACATACATAAATAATAAAATTAATAAATAAACATTTTGCCCGACCTGGGAATCGAACCCACCTCATGCTCAGCAGTAGCGCTAGCGACCACTAGACCAACGAGGCAGTCTTTTATTCTTCTTACGCAGTAATGAAATTCGTAGTCAGCTATTATGACACTAGGCGTCGGCCATTTTGGTTTTACAAACAATTTAAATTAAATTCTGTTTAGCATCTCGTTTGAACCCAGCAAATTAGGATTAACTATTTAAATTAAGAACTAATAGATTAAAAAAATCTTTTTTGCATTGTACTTTTATAGGTACACAAATATCGTTTGGTCTGTTTTACCAATATCATCATGTTGTGCTGGATAAGCAACACATCGACTTATCGAGTATCAATCATTGATGTGAAAGCCTGACACTCCATGTTTCACGTCCCACCTATGATTCATGCCCAACATGACAGGTTCCGCTACCTACCGCTTTTACGACATCGGCTTTTTACGATGATTATATTGACTTCATCTCGATACTTTCCTTCACGAGAATATTTGCCCTCTATGAACAAATTACGGAACCTTTCCAAATCCACTCGGTGTAATTTTCAACAGTATTTTTTACACAGGAAGGGAAACGAAGAGATATCAAACCGACTTTGATTAATATAAAGGATGTTTGCGCGCCGTGATATCAACCAGGTGTCTCCGACTAAATTAAATTTCTGTCACAGGAAAAGAGGGCGTATGTTACTTATACACGTCATAACAAATAAAGTTACATTATTAGGTACGTCTCAAATTGCCTCCAAATGTTCATATTTGCGTATAAAACTTGATAATGATTATACCGCCGGGAGTTTTAAGGTTTACTTTTGATAAATAAAAATATATGGAATATATTTTCCATTTCCTCATTCATTATATGTTTCGTATTCATAGACTTCGTGAATACGAAAATCTACAATTTAAGTTATATTTTTTTATAACAAACTAGGTGTAGCCCGCGATTTCACCTGTAATTCAGGTACCCTATGTCCTTACACAAGTCATGATCTATCGGTGCACCAAATTTCATCCAAATCCAAACAGCCGTTTTACAATATTAATAACTAGCTTCTGCCAGCGGCTCCGCTTGCATCTTTATACATACAATCCTTCCTTTTGAATCTATCTACACTCTATCTCTTGATGACCGCATTGGAATCCGTTGTGGAGTTTAAAAGATATACCTAAGCGTACAGCCGCGGGAAGCGACTTTGTTTTATACTGTGTAAAGAAGATAAAGATAAATTATTAGTAAAGTATCATTAAAGCTCAATGCAACATACATAAGTACTAGTTAGTCAGACCCTACGGATGTCCACAAACGTATTAAATAGATATGTCTAGTCAGCGTAACAACAAGACATATCTAATAGCGTACACGACGGTACGCATGTATAAGTATATTATTTACGAGGGAGCTAAATTTTGATTTGTGCTATTTTTGTCCTGCTGTGTCATTTATATGTTGTAATAATTTTATTACAATATTTTCAACCGGACTGATGAAATATTATAAACAGAACAAAGCCTTTTCCAAGCTTAAAAATAGAATATATGAAACCTCATTAGATTTTATTTTTTTATAAAGTTTCTCTATAACCGTATTTCGAAGTCGATTTAATGTCAGCAGAACTTTGACCAGCAGATCTGTGTTGCAGCTAGATGCTATGCTAACCTGGAGGAGGTTTTTTGTCTGTCTCTTTGCCCTGGGACCTCCTTGGAGTCACAGACAGAAGCACTCTTTTTTCTCCCGCCCCAGCAGTAGCACATTACGGGCTAAATACAATAGATAGATAGATAGCGTTTATAGTTAGGTAATATTAAAATTATGTGATAGAGAAGTGTACAGCACTAGGTAATACAACTTTAATATGAATGAATCCCAGAGCAAGTAAAACTCTGGAACGCACCAACTGTTTAACTTTCCTTATAACTGAAACTAAGAATTGAAGAACATTAAAGTTGGACTCGACTTGAAGCTCGTTGCTCAGTGGGTACAACAGTGCAACTTTAAGCAAAGGTATTCCCTACACATACGTGCTCCCATTTTAACTCATTTATATTGAACCAATAATTGAATTTATAGGCCATGTAGTGCCGGACGTAAATAATAGCATCATAATCCTATTTCTTCCCGTGATTATCATAAAAGGCGCCTAAGGAGCGTACCGTGTAGTGCCGGACGTAAAGAGTACCGTGTGGTGCCGGACGTAAAGAGTACCGTGTAGTGCCGGACGTAAAGAGTACTGTGTAGTGCCGGACGTAAAGAGTACCGTGTGGTGCCGGACGTAAAGAGTACCTTGTGGTGCCGGACGTAAAGAATAGCATCACCCCATTTCTTCCCGTGGCTGTCGTAAGAGGCGACTACGGGACTTACTAGAGAATGGGCAGCAGCGTTCTCTATGCATTTTACCACCATACTGCGATCGCCAATCCGCCTGCCAAGCGTAGCGATTATTGCAAAGCCCCCCAAATTGGGGGAGGTCATGTCCAGCAGTGGACGTATTACGGCTGAAATGATGAAGGAGCTTACTTGATATTGGAAAGTAGCATTTTCTATGCATTTTACCACCATACTGCGATCGCCAACACGCCTGCCAAGCGTGGCGATTATGGCAAGATCTCTCAAATTGGGGGAGGCCTATGTCCAACTGTGGACGTCTTGCGGCTGAAATGATGATGACAAATAATTGAATGGCAATAGAGGCGTATCAGGTGTATGGTAATAAAAGTATAGAATGTGCAATATGATCAGCGTACTTTGCCTCATGACGCCACCCATTAATGGACCTCTACTTCAATAAACCCTTTGACATACTAATACATCAATGGACATTGAAGAGGGTCGCACATCGGCCATTGTGGAAAGGTAACACGCCCATGTAACAATCTTGTCGCATTCCATCAACCAAGTAAAGTGGCCGTATAATTTTTACGTAACAAAATAAGCGGCCTGATAGCAGCCAAGATTGCTCTTAATAAAGTGCGATGATGGAGCAAAGTGAAACGTAATCTCACAGAGCTGAAATATCACTGATCAGTTCCAAGAATATGAAACTGATACATAGGTATACATAGATATCGTGTCGGACGATAAATGATTTAGGGAAGAAAGGGTCTTCCTATTTATGATTTTCCTACGTGTATAAAATTCTGGATCCTCCCCGATATAAGTAATTTCTGTACCGCTCAAATATATCGCACAATTTCCTGTTAGATTCGACGGACGATAGTACTTATTATGTTTACTTTTTTCCGGTTATGTTTGAAATATGTTGCTATATTAAAAGCGAAGCTATAGCAATGCATATAAATGAGATTTGTTGCCTGGGCCTGCAGTCTCGACATAGATAGCGACCATTTTAACAAACGAAAACGTTACAAAGTTCCGAAGATCGGAATGGAACGATATTTGGTAGTCTCGACACTCAAAGTTATCAACTGTCGTTGGTCTGTCGCAACTGAGCTCTGTTGATGTTTACGAGTCGTTTTTGCAGCCATTTTTGTTTTCATAAACTAGTTATTAGGTGTTTGAAAGTAATTATAAACAAAAATTATGAGGAATGGGGGTTCTCAAAAGTGTGTCTGAGTGTCTGTACTGATGAGGCTTTTAAGTCTACCTATTTATGGGTTCCGGACAATCTACGTGCAAACGAGCTTTGCCAACAAACACCGCATTAGAAGGAGCCTTATATCTTTTGAAGGGATCGAATCGTACGATCGCTGTTTATAAATAAATAAAAAACAACCACGAATCATGTTTCAAATCAAATTTATTAAATCTCCATGTATCATCATCATCTCACACAATGATCTCCTAATTACACACATTCTTATAATCTAGATGCTGCTTACATATGTTACATTCCTATTCATTTGACATTACTAATGCATTCTGTAGTTCATTACAACAGTCAAACTGTACGAAAACTGAATAAATAAAAAGTATCCATCACTTCGTATTTATATAACATACAACGGCAAATCATGTTTTCAACTTTATTAAATCTTCATTAATTATCAACAGTTCATCACACAATCATCTGATTACACACATTATTTTAATCTAAACACTTTACATGGCACATGTTGCATTCATAACCACATAACATTTCCACACTTTAATAAAGTAGCTTGACAATAATAATTTAACTAAAAATATCCAAAAAACTGAAATTATTTTATTAATACACTGTTATTTTATAATTTAAGCATTGCAATCTTAAGTCTAAGCTCCTTACTACTTACAAAAGAGCAACATATGCACTACATTATGCGCAGACTATAAAGTAGTTAAGAGCGTTAACGTCGATTTTGGTTGTTTGACCCAAAAAGCGTACTTTTCAAACCATTTAATCACCTCATAAAACGTATCTAACGAAAGTGTGAATAACTAAATATTGTTGGAAATATTTCGGTCTAAAAAGTTGACTGAAAACCTTTTTACATTAATAAAGTATTCGTGAATTCTAACCAGATAAACAAACAGTGTTTTCTAAAATCCTTTTACAGTAGTCATTTCGAAGCTTAAAATATCCGAAACCACTAATAAAATTGTCAAACTAATAAACATATTTAATTGTTCACATCCTTGAGCAAAAAACTGAGAGAGACTTTTTTGATTTTCAGCGCCTAACATAATAAATAAAACAATAAACAAAGTGAAATTAACAAGAAAAAGCAGTTGCTAAATTCATTATTTCTTCCAATAAATCTTATTTAATTTTACAAAATAAAGGTGTATTGTAATAGAAGAACATCTTCTTTAAAACTTGCAATAAAAAATTTCAACTAAATTAGTTTTATTATTTTTCTACAATTATTTTAAAACTACTATAAAACCGTGCGCGGTAATAATTTTAAATCAGTCCGCCGCGAGGCTGTTCAAAGAGTGGACGTATCGCTCAGTGCTCTACGCGTGACCTCTCCCGACCCTTGGCATCGAGTGAGTTTATAGTGCGATATAACGATCTTGGGTTGGTAAGTAAAATAATTATTTTTTATTTAGATAATTGAAAACATTTCGAAACAACAAAAATTGTTTCAGGTGCCATGGGGAATAAGAGTAAAAAAACGAAACTAGTTTTATCGAGGAAAAGGAAGAGACTCAATCAAGAGGTTTTAGCTAAAGCTAGGGCTAAAAGGTTGGGTAAAATAATATTTTGTATAGAACTTGATTTATTATCTTTGTTGATCGAAGTCTGCTATATAAGGTCCTCGTTTATTAATTTATTTCCTTCTAGGGGGTGATTGTACTACTCAAATACATTTTTTTTTTCTAAACGATCAATTTTGGAATTGCAAAAAACAATACTTCCTCAAACTAAACCGTCGATCATCTGATTTTTTTTAACTTGCATTGTAATAATAATAATTTAATTGATTTGGTTTAATTTAAACTTTATTTCTTCTTTTTAGAGAATTTAACTAAAAGCTTGTTTTTAAAAATGTTTTTAGGGTTCCGTAGTGAAAGAGGAACCATTTATAGTTTCGCTAAGTCTGTCTGTCTGTCCGACCGCGGCTTAGCTCAGAGACCCTTAGTACTAGAAAGCTGGAATTCAACATGAGTAAACATATTAATCACGCAGACAAAAGGGTAAAATAAAATCCTGTTTTTTATCTTCAGGCATTGTAAAGAAAATAATGTTGTTGTGAGTACGGAAGATGTTAAAATCCAAAATGAGGTAAAGGTATAGCACAACTAACGTATTTTTTATTTACAATTTCATATTTACGTATGGGATTACATCTATCTTTTTTTTTTTTCAGGACTTAGCCTCGTCTTCCAAAACCAGCTTGTCGATGTGTGGAACACACGTGTCGGTTATCTTTCAAAGTCGGTAAAGGAAAACATTTATTTAAATCTACATACAAGTGCTATATATAATAAATATAATATTATAAATAAAGAATTCTTCGATATTGAAATATTTTATTTTAAAACTAGAATACTTAATAATTTGCTAGAGGACCATCGCGACTTCCTACGACTTCAAAATTATGAACCCCCTTCATTATGATTTTTTCATGTACTTTTTAATCAAATGAGCAATTTTTAATCAAAATTCATTTAGTAGTTTTTGTGAAAGAGTAACAAATATACATCTACTCATCCATAAATAAACTCTCAAACTTGCGCGTTTATAATTATTATTTGAAAATATGATCTTCAGTTTCATCAAAATTCGTTCAGTAGTTCTTACGGTAAATTGTTAAAATCATTCATCCATACATCTTCACAAACCTTTGTGTTTATAATATTATTCGTAGTAGGATTTTACATTTGTACAATATTTCTAACTTTTCTCCCCTAAATAGTACCTACTTACTATACTACGTATCCAAAATTGCCTTTTTATTTCACAAGCATGTAATAAAAATAAGAATAGTAAATAAAAATCAACTGACGATTAAATAAGTAAGTATCATTAAACATTAAGGATCAACTTGGGTTAGTTTGACTATAATGACGGGCAGCACACCAACTCTACGCACACAGTTATGCGCGTATCTGTGTGAGTGGAAGGAGCACTGCAATTACCTAAACTTGGTGCCGTGGATTTCACGTTAACGCTCTTAATACATAACAATAAAAATCTGGCGACAATATGGGTGGCTTTTCATGTTTTGGTACTTCTTTGTCTCCCTAGAAGTAGCCATACTTGTAGCTAACCAACAATATTTTCTACCTCAAATGTAACCCATGTAGTTAACGTTGGATCTCAAACTAATTGTGAATAAACATCGGTGCCCAAGAAACATTTCTTTGTTTGTTTTGCACCTGTTGTTCTAAACTTCTAAATAAAATACCTAAGAAAATTGAAAGACATACTATTAAAAACAACAGCTAAAATAATTAGACAGAACTTGTTAGTATTTTGTACAAGATTTCTTAACCGACAAGAATGATTAAAATTTTGTTTTTGTAATTTAAATGTTCTAAATTTGCTTACTTAAATATCAGGTTTGTGCATAAGTTCTTGGACACTTGGATTTCATAACAAAAATTCTAGGTTTTAATTCGGTTACACGCTAGAATAGTCTATCATTCTACAGAATGTTCTAGGAGCTTTACACCAAGGGGTATAAAAGGGCGCGCGCATTCCGAGTTGTTCAGTTTAGTTCAAAATGAAACCGCGTCAACTACGAGCGAACATGATTTACGAGCATAATCTAGGAACGAGTGCAAGGCAAACGGCCGAGACAATTAACACTGCGTTTGGACAAGGCACTATTGATCATTCCACAGTGAATTATTGGTTTAACTCTTTCGATAAGGGGGATACGAGTTTTGAAGATAAACTTCGCTCCGGTCGGCCAATTGTCTTTGACGAAGACCCTCTACGCTCACATTTGGAAAGACATCCGGATAGGACTACCAGGGAATTGGAGAAGGAACTTCGTTTCGACCATTCCACTATAATTCGGCACCTGCATGCAATAGACTACCACAAAATAATGAGTCGGTGGACGCTTCACGCTCTGACGGACAGCGAGCGAGCAGCACGCGTCACCATTTGCGAAAGTCTCCTCCTGCAACCACACGGACAAGACTTTCTCAGGTCCATTGTTACTGCCGACGAATCCTGGGTTCACTATAACAACAAAACGCGGCAGGCCTATTGGGTTCCACGCGGGGAAAGGGTGCCAATGGAACCTAAGCCAGATCGTCATGGACAAAAGATAATACTATCAGTTTACTGGGATTGGCAGGGCATTCTCTATTGGGAACTGTTGGACGAGAAACAGACTATTAACGCTACTATTTATAGAGAGCAACTGCAAAAGTTAACCGCAGAGATAGCGATTAAGCGTCCAAAAAGGCTGTCTGTATCACTTCTTCAGGACAACGCTCGACCACATATTGCGAAGTCTGTCCGCCAAATTCTGGAAAAGCTGAACTGGACAGTGGTACCTCACCCACCATACAGTCCTGATATTGCGCCGTCGGACTATTGTTTGTTTCGGGCTCTAAAGTTACATCTAAGAAAGTAGAAGTTTGAAAACTATAAACAACTCCAAGATGACATCACCGAGTTTTTTGACCACCAGCCTCCTGCTTTTTGGGAACACGGCATAATGTCTTTGTCAGAGAGATGGTTATATGTTGTTGAACATGACGGTCATTATATTGTGGATTAATTATTCTTTAATAAAAAATAAATTTATTTTTAGTAAATGTGTTTGAGTGTCCAAGAACTTATGCACAAACCTAATAGGTAGAAAGTACATAGATTCCTCACAACTGTAACAACTGATTGCAATTTGTACATTCTTTGCAATAAAATATATCTATTCTATTGAAAGATACATAAATAACACATACCCGCAAATCATGTTTTCAACTTTATTAAATGTCCATTAGCAGAATCATCTAAGTTTACACACTCTATTTAGATACTGTTTACATAAGGCATGGTGCACACCTATTGAAAAATCTTTATCAATTGTTTACACTTTCACTATTCACTTAGTTCAAACTGTTTTCTTCCATGTTGTGCCCTCCTTACAGCAGACAATGACTCAGGTACCACAAATGATGCATCTCCAAACATAATTCAAGCTGTGGACCCGTAGTTTCACGCTGCATTAGCCCTCCGACAGCCTTGATATGGCTATGAGACGGCAAATCTCACGCAAATGAAAATCTTTTGGACTTGTTCATAATTCTGTACATTTACAAATTAACAGTAGAGGTGTTAACCGAGCTCTTAAGTAAACATTAACCATTTCTTCGAATACAACAACCACACGAATCTCTGCAGTGTCCCAAGTGTCTGTACACAGCTATAATATGATTAAATAAGAAACTATATGAAGTGAAGTCGCCGCTTGACTCAAAATGGGTTAGCCGAGTAATAATATGTGATAATATGCTGTAACCTTGGCTATCTATGAAAATATGTGTAAACTACACTTGAGAAAAAAATCAATGAAAACAAATAGACATGACTTCACAAGTTTGGCATTAGTTTTATAGTGTTGCAAGTATGCAGATTGTAATGACCTTAGATTTATAACAAGTTATTTTAATCCTGTAAAACAGTTATTGCTACTTAGTAGATTCCATAAAAAAACGAGTATTTGCAAGATATAATTTCCAATTTCACTGCACAATTTTCTAGAAAAATATTATTCTTTATTAATAAATGTACTTCAATTTTCCCTGAATTCAAGGAGAAATTCTTACGGCCGCCACTATGTCATCGAAAATTCGGATCACTAGATAATACCGAAAACACTCGCTTGCCGTACCGATGCATACGACAAAAGCAAGTCTCTACATCGGAGTTACCGCGCAACATCGTACAAAACGATGCCGAGACACTACCGAAGACTACTATTTATAGTTCGACTTCAATTATTAGCCGTTAAGTACAAATCCTTGAATTCTGGAAAAAAATGGAGACCACTGATTGGTAAAAAAATATTTTTTTTTACTACAAATTGTATAGTGACTTTTTAAACCCTATCTTGGAAACTGTTTTAAAGAAATTTAGAAGGACTGATAAACATTTAAAAAATCTCGGGCCATCATGTTTGTTACGGGTAAAATCCGAAACTACTGAACAGATTCATAACAAACTTCTAATTATTTATAATTTGGTCCAACTTAAAAGATAGGATAGTTTTTATCTCAATTATTACTGTTCTTTATATTTGGAAAAAACATCTTTATTATACGAAAATAGTTTGTATTTATTGTTTAGTTCTAGGAATTCCTAAAAGATGGTGGTGTAAGTAATTTTCACGACATAACCGTACTATTTCAATAATTGGTGTTTTTTTTTTATTAATTTCATAAATTTGTGCCAGGATCAACAGGATAGATAAAAAGAACTTTTGTAGCTAGATGAACTAAACCGGCCGGACGTAAAGAATAACATCATCCTATTTCTTTCCGTGGGTGTCGTAAAAGGCGACTATGGGACTTGCTAGAAAGTGACCACAGCGTTCTCTATGAATCTTACCACCATACTGCGATAGCCAACCCGCCTGCCAAGCATGGTGATAATGACAACACCTCCTGTACATGCACAGAACCTAGCACTGGACGACTTTCGGCAGAAATGATGATGGTGAATAGTTTAAAAACATGATTAGACTTAATCAAGGTAATGATATCCTTCGATATTAACACTGTGTTGGCGCCACCGTTTCGGGCGACCAAACTTAGCGCCAATATCAGGAGTCAAGCGACGCACTGTGGGGCGCAGTGCTGCCCTAGAACTGTAATTTGAAACCATTGTAAACACCAATTATTTTTAAAAGAGTAACCGTGGGGTTTCTTGCCGGTTCTTCTTCATAGAAATCAACAATTTGGAAACATGCACCTAGCTTCTGACGTTTCATAAGTGCTCATGTAGGTTTTTGTAAATTAAAAATATTTTGATTTGATTATAAACTAAGATGAGATAAATAAAATGTAAATTCAAAAATCGGTTCACCCAGTCACAAGTTATGAGGTAACAAACATAAAAAAAAAAAATAAAAAAAAAAAAAATACAGACGAATTGATAACCTCCTCCTTTTTTTGAAGTCGGTTAAAAAGAGTATGTCTGTGTGTGCTTAATTTCAACATTCCGATACTTTACCTACTTATCACTTTGAATTTTTGCGGTTTTTGTTTTCCATGAAATGATTTTAAGTCAATGAATTTGATTGAGAAGAATGAGTGAAAAATTTGTAGAATCTATTATTACTACCGGGTCAGCTAGCAATTTATTAAAAAAAAAACCGGCCAAGTGCGAGTCGGACTCGCGCACCGAGGGTTCCGTACAAACCTGTAGGTATTCACGGTTTATGCATAAGGCTTGTGTTTATGAAATTAAATCCTATTTTTTTAATTTTTATATTTGAGTTGATTAAATGAAAGGTAAATTGCGGTTTACGATTTATGACGTATAAAAAAAACTACTTACTAGATCTTGTTCAAACCAATTTTCGTTGGAAGTTTATATAGCAATGTACATCATATATTTTTTTTAGTTTTATCATTCTCTTATTTTAGAAGTTACAGGGGGGGGGGGGCACACATTTTACCACTTTGGGAGTGTCTCTCGCGCAAACTATACAGTTAAAAAAAAAAGATATTAGAAACCTCAATATCATTTTTAAAGACCTATTCATAGATACCCCACACGTATGGGTACGATGAAAAAAAATTTTTTGAGTTTCAGTTCTATGTATGAGGAACCCCAAAATTTATTATTTATTTATTTATTTATTTTATTATTTATGTACACACAGTAAAATACAAAGGGATAAGGCATAGTAAAAGAATTGAGTACAAAGGTACTGCTTATTTCTTAAGAAATTTCTTCCAGCAGACCTGCGAAAGGAGAAATTAAAAAGAAATGTAGACAATAGTGTGTGAAAACAAAAAGAGAGAATATGAATATGCGAAGTCTTAAACTTAAATATACTTATACATATATAATGCAAGAAATTAACATATACTTAAATAAATATATATCGCTAAAATATATAAATAAATATATATATATAATAATAATAATATATAATATATATTTATTGTTTTTTTTCTATTTTTGTGTGAAAATCTTAATGCGGTTTACAGAATACATCTACTTACCAAGTTTCAACAACATAGCTCTTATAGTTTCGGAAAAAAATGGCTGTGACATACACGGACAGACAGACAGACAGACAGACATGACGAATCTATAAGGGTTCCGTTTTTTGCCATTTGGCAACGGAACCCTAAAAACATAATCTGCCTCCTTACAACATTGTAAAAAAAGAAAGAAAGAAAAATTGTTTATTCTGCACAAACAAAACGCACATTACAAGATAAAAATGTAACAAAATGCAACGTAGCCAAAAGCCCCGTATTTATGTCAATAAAAAAAATGACAGTTAAACAACATAAATAATGCCAAAGTTGTCAAGTCTCAGATCATTATGGAAAATGTCTTTTTTGTTGATATAGCAAATTATGTGGTATTTAACATGATAATTTTTCATTAATAGCCAAGGTTACAGCATATTATTACTCAGCTAACTCATTTTGAGTCATGCGCCGACTCCACTTCATGTAGTTTCTTATTAAATCATATTATAGCTGCGTACAGACACTTGGGACACTGCAGAGATTCGTGAGGTTGTTGTATTCGAAGAAATGGTTAATGTTTACTTAAGAGCTGGGTTAACACCTCTACTGTAATTCTGTAAATGTACAGATATGAACAAATCCAAAGGATTTTCATTTGCGTGAGATTTGCCGTCTCATAGCCATATCAAGGCTGTCGGAGGGCTAAGGCAGCGTGAAACTACGGGTCCACAACTTGAATTATGCTTGGAGATGCATCATTTGTAGTACCTAAGTCATTGTCTGCTGTAAAGTCTGTAAACAATTGATAAAGATTTTTCAATAGGTGTGCACCATGCCTCATGTACACAGTATCTAAATTATAAGAAAGTGTAAACTTAGATGATTCTGCTAATGGGCATTTAATAAAGTTGAAAACATGATATGCGGTTATGTGTTATTTATGTATCTTTCAATAGAATATATATATTTTATTGCAAAGAATGTACAACTTGCAATCAGTTGTAACAGTTGTGAGGAATCTATGTACTTTCTACCTATTTAAGTAAGCAAATTTAGTACATTTAAATTACAAAAACAAAATTTTAATAATTCTTGTTGGTTAAGAAATCTTGTGCAAAATACTAACAAGTTCTGTTTAATTATTTTAGCTGTTGTTTTTAATGGTAAATTTTCTTAGGTATTTTATTTAGAAGTTTAGAACATCAGGTGCAAAACAAACAAAGAAAATGTTTCTTGGGCACCGATGTTTATTCACAATTAGTTTGAGATCCAACGTTAACTACATGGGTTACATTTGAGGTAGAAAATATTGTTGGTTAGCTACAAGTATGGCTACTTCTAGGGAGACAAAGAAGTACCAAATCATGAGAAGCCACCCATATTGTCGCCAGATTTTTATTTTTATGTATTAACTACTATAGTCTGCGCATAATGTAGTGCATATGTTGCTCTTTTGTAAGTAGTAAGGAGCTTAGACTTAAGATTGCAATGCTTAAATTATAAAATAACAGTGTATTAATAAAATAATTTCAGTTTTTTGGATGTTTTTAGTTAAATTATTATTGTCAAGCTACTTTATTAAAGTGTGGAAATGTTATGCAGTTATGAATGCAACATGTGCCATGTAAAGTGTATAAAAGAATGTGTGTTATTATATTATTGTGTGATATTCTACGCTCGACGCCCGCCTTGGAAGGTCGTTACGCTGCTGCTCCGCTGCGCGTATCCCCTCCACCGCCCGCCGCTCGTTCGCCCGTCAGTTGTGCTCCGTGCGCCACGCTGCGTAGTCGCCCCGACTACTCTCCGCTATTTTGCGATTTAAATTTATTTAAATCGCAAAATTCGGATTCTTGTTTCTTCAGATTCAGTCTAAAACCGTACTGTCTTGTTCGCAAGACAGTAGTATTTCTGATTCGTCAGAAAATCGTCAAAAACGTGTGTTGTGTTGTGGCCCCTTCAGGGCAAATCCACAGTTTCGTGGTCACTCGGTGGATACCTTAACGGTGCCAACGAAGCCGAGTGGGTGCAGACCCAACGCACCCGTCTATCCCCTTCAGGGCTAGACGAAAGTTGGACGGGTCCCGGATCGCTGGCCTTGGGGGCTTCCCTCGTCAGCCCCGGTGACAGTCTTCCCTCCACAGCCGCGTACTAGTGCCGCGGGTATATCTATACCCCCCGCACTAGACTGGTCGGGTACCTTCAGTACCCATCGCATGACCGGTTAGGAACCCGTTCGCACAATAAGATTGGCGACGGGGGACACTCTTAGGGCTCACCAGGTTCACCTCCCTGTCTATACCCGACAGGGAGTGTAACACTCACCCCCGGCAACCCACCGGGGATTAGGCTACGTAGGAGTAGGGTTTTGGTCAGGATCACTCTCATGAGTGATTAGGTCCCCCCTCCCCTCCGCCATGGATAAACCCATGGATCCTACGGAGAGACTAGCTAGAATCGAGGCGCTCCTGGCTGAACTTGCGAGTCAGCTTAGCATTGAGCACTCGGAGGTCGGGGCTGTGGTCTCTGTTTTTCTTTTATTGATAAAGAAAAACAAAGATTTCGCTGCCGAATTGTACAGAGCTGAGCAACTCGCAATTCCGCCCAGCCCAGGCATCGCTGACTTCAGCGATGCCCTCGAGGCCCCAGTCGCCACCGATGAACCGTGCCAAATGGACACGGAGGATGTACCCACAACTCCTTCCGATACTGCCGCGCTCACTCCCCAGACGGACTCGCACTCCTCTTCGTCCTCGGACGCAGAGACGTACGAGCTCGTCTCCCATACAAAGGGCAAAGGGAGCAAGCGCAAAAAGAATAAGGCGAGCAGCTCAGCCCCGGCCGCTAAAATCATAGCGGCTGAGGACTCCGCTCCTCCGTCTCGCGCCCCCACCCCGCAGGCGACCTCCGCCACCGCGAACCCCCCCCACCCCGCTACGCAGGTGACCCCCGCCACCGCGACCGCGTCCATCCCCTCCACGCCGCCGGCGACCGCCGCCAACGCGTCCCCCTCCCGCCCCTCGCCTTCAACCTCCGCGAAGGTTGCCGCGCCCCGCGCTAAATCCAGCGCCCCGTCCGTGCTCTCTGGCTCAACCACCGCCAGGAAACTCCCTCCACCGTCCCCTGTATTTATACAGGACAAGGCCAAGTGGATGGAGGTGTCCAAATGGTGCGTTGACCAGAGGGTCAACTATACCAGTGCCCGTGCCACCCAGCAGGGCATTAAGGTATCGGTACCGACCTCGACCGATTATCGCGAGCTGACCAGGCTCCTCTCTGCCAGGAACGTGTCCTTCCACACGTATTCCTTGCCCGAGGAGCGTCTGACCAGGGTGGTGATCCGCAGGATCCCCTGCGAAATCGCCACCAGCGAAATCAAAGCAGACCTCGAAAGACAGAACGTGCCTGTCACAGAGGTCCATAGGATGCACAGATCCAGGCAAGGCATTGCCTTTGATATGGTCCTGGTGGTGTGCCTTCCCACGGAGGGTCACCACCCCATTTTCAAGGTCAAGGCAGTCTGTAATCTGTCTGGTCTCATCATCGAAAAGCCCCGTAAGTCGAACATCATTGGCCAGTGCCATAGATGCCAACTTTACGGGCACTCAGCGTACAACTGTTACGCCACTCCCAGGTGCGTCAAGTGCCTGGGAGAACATGGTACAGCAGATTGTACCCGGCCCAAAGACCGCACTCTTTGCACCGAGCCACCTAGTTGTGTGCTCTGCAAAGAGTCCGGTCATCCGGCAAACTACCGGGGCTGCCCGAAAGCCCCCAAGTCATCGTCCCCTAAATTGGCGCAACGTTTTGACGCTCGCCAGAAAAGGGAATCCCCCTCGGCCAAACTCCCCGCGAGATTGGCCCCTCAACGTCCCTCCCAATGGCCTCTTTTGAGTTCCCAGAAGGAGTTCCCCGCACTGGCCTCCTCCAGGCCAAAGCCTGCCCCCATCCCTCCCTTAGTGGACCCGCGTACCCGTGCCCCCACGCCCCTTACGCCCCCCGGTTTTCCCGCGACCGCTACCCCCGCCCGCGCCGCGGCCCCTCCCACTGCCCCTATGGCAGGACCAACCCCAGTACAGAGGAAAGGTCAGGCTCCCCTCAATGCGTTTAACGTCTTTGCCGGGACCTTCACACGTTCCTCTCCCCGCGTGCCCAACAGATGGCCCAGGAACTAGTTGCCGCCGGCGGCAACCTGTTCCGTATCCAATCCATATATGCTGCGTATCCAGAGATCACGCAAGCACTCCACGTTATGAACTCCCAACGCCCCCATTATGGATAGTCGCGGAATACTAACTAGACAAAAACCCCGTTCCCTAAAGCTAGGCTTCTTTAATGCCAACGGCATTCACGGCCAACGTGATGAGATCGCCACGTTCCTCCGCGACCATCACGTAGACATTTTACTCATTCAAGAGTCGTTCCTAAAACCTCACCATCGTGACCCGAAAATTGCAAACTATCGTTTAGTTCGCAACGACAGGTCACGTTGTCATAGAGGCGGCACCCTCATATACTATAGGAAGTCCCTGTACTGCATACCTATGGATCCCCCCCAACTCTCCCGATTAGAAGTTTCGGCCTGTCGGTTAGCACTGACAGGCCACCAGCCAATCACTATCGTGTCGGCTTACTTCCCTCCCCCAGACGGTTCCGAGGACCCTCAACTCCTCACTAATGACCTCTCCGAACTTTTCGGCATGAGTGACTCCGTTATCATAGCGGGCGATCTCAACGCCAAACATCCCGCCTGGAATAGCACCAGGACCTCGACTAGAGGTAGGCAACTTTTCAACCTCTGTTCTACCATGAACTTTGACGTCATCGCCCCGATGACTCCCACTCACTTTCCTTTCGACCCCGATCAGTTACCCGACGTTCTTGACATAGCACTCCTTAAGAATATCAACTTAAGGTTGGATTCTATAGAGGCTATTCACGAACTCGACTCTGATCATCGACCAGTAGTCATGAACCTGGCCCCCCGATTAGGTACTCGCGACCCCTCTCAACCCCCCGCCACTAAAGTGATCACTGACTGGAAGAAAGTAAGCGAACGCTTACAATCTAACAAGTCACATCACTTAGACTCTATCCCAGATCAGTTCGACTCTGTCGCCGACACAACGGCCGCGATCGACTCTCTCACGGAACACGTACAATCGATCGTGAACGAAAGTTCACGGGAGGTTCCAGATACGGGTGACCGTAAATGGAAGCTCCCCGACGATGTACGTGATCTGCTGACAGAGAAGAACGCGGCCGTTCGTGCCTACAGCAACTTTCCCTGTGACGCTAACAAAGCTCACATGCGCTACTTACAGCGTGCTGTAAGGACACGTGTGACTGAGCTGCGTGACGCTAACTGGGACAAGATGGTGGGCGAACTAGAGCCGACTCATCTCGCTTTCTGGGAACTTCAGAGGAAACTGAAATCCTCTGAGTTTTCCACTATGCCCCCCCTGACCCGCCCCGATGCGACCATTGCATTCGAGGATATCGACAGGGCTGAATGCCTAGCCGATAGCCTCGAAGCCCAATGCACACCCAGTTCGCAGCCAGTAGACCAAGCGTTTGTCGATAAGGTAAACGCGGAAGTCGAACGCAAAGCCTCACTCCCGCCCGTTGAAGACCCTGATGATCCCCTGCCCCCTGTCACACCTGACGAGGTGCACGAGATCATCAAGGGTCTGAAATCTCGTAAAGCCCCCGGATCAGACGGTATCACCAACAGAGTGATCAAGCTGTTCCCCGCGCACCTGATTATGCTCATGTGTACCATCTTCAATGGTGCCTTGAGTAATAACATTTTCCCCCAAGCGTGGAAGGAAGCCACCGTTATTGGCATCCCTAAGCCCGGTAAGCCCAAAACCGAGCCCACGAGCTATCGCCCCATCAGTTTGCTCAAAGTTCTCGGCAAAATCTATGAGAGACTTATTTATAAGCGACTCAGAGATTATGCCGAAACCA
>CAKOAL010000041.1:0-55000 GCA_932294355.1 Aporophyla lueneburgensis | reverse complement strand
AGAGATTTATGTAAGTCTTTCTGAGAAGGTTTCGCGAGCGGCGGTAACAAGTGGTCTGCATATGGTTTACCGAACGTAGTCATGGGTCGGCCTATGAGAAATAGCTAACAATGTTTTTTTGGTTTAAGAGAGATTTGTGAAATTGGGCTTTGGGCCTGCATTCTATTTTAAGACATCGTGAGGCGCGACCTACGAAAACGTTCCGCTCTGCGAAATCCTATTTCACTATTCAATCATAAGATTTAAGCTGTGTACCAGTATTATTGTGTGAACTATAGACAATTATAATTTGCAGAACATTCACGACTATCTTTTAATTAATATCGCGTTACCACGCCCAATTTAAGCTACTTCTAATCACGTCTGAGAGCTATCTGCGAATCTCAGTACGTGACGTTCCGTTATCAGAAGCTGGGATATCCGCGACCCGATTAAAAATGCCGCGTCCGCGTGTGAATAATGTGCGTAGTGAAAAAGACAATGACTGTAGTAGTGACTCCCAGTGGAAAAGACTGTTTGAGGCCCAAAATGAAACATTACGGGCACTCGTTAATACCTTACATGCGCCGGCGACAAATAGTTCGCCCAACTGGACCTCAATACCTGAATTCAATCCAGACCGCCCGGATTCCGATGCACTGTCGTGGTGTTCTACAACAGAACTTTGTTTCGAAGATAACTCACTGCAAGGGGGAAAACTGATTGCCATCCTTAGCAAAGCCCTTAAAGGTTCTGCGTCGTCGTGGCTGGCCCAAGCTAGTTATGCGGGAATAACGTGGCCGGAATTCAAGACATTGTTCCTGAATCGATTTAGTATAACCGAGACACAAGCAAGCACATTAATCAATATGCTTAATGACAAGATACGCGAAGATGAAAATTATGGATCATATGCAAATAGACATGTGACTCAGCTACTGAACCGTTGGAAAACAGCGAGCGTAGAGCAGATAGCCGTATCTACAGTAATGGCTATCTTAGCTCAACAAGATTCGAGACTCCGCCGTCTGGCATGTACAACCGAAATAAATACACGACAAAAACTACAACAAGAACTGCAGGCAGTGTCGTATTTAAAGAGAAAAGCCAGTATTGACATCAAGAGAATTGCCTAAACCAAAACATCTATCATCATCATCTACAACACTTACAAACGATCCGTTATGGTTGCAATCATTTGTCAACGAAGGAGAGAGGGGCCTCACCAACGCCGAGGGAGTTAAGAATTTTACCGCAGATGCCACAGGCTACGTTGCGTTAGTTGAACGTGAGTATGACGCTTTGGCGGATTGTGACAAACACGTCGTAAAGGACGTCCCCAGAAGTGCATTTGCATACTACCACCACATCATGTGGTGGCATCGCGTTGCCTTAATGGCAAAACGCAGGGGCGAAGCGAGCCATGACCAGGATCGGCTGATCCACTTCGTCAATGGCTACGACGTTGTGTTAGGGGCGGGAGCCGCAACGTACTTATCAGGTATGGGCGACTACACTGACGTCAGAGGAGTGACCCACTACTTAACCGCAGAGGAGCCAGGCCCTGACGGGCATTTCGGTTTAATAACAGAACGAACCCATCGCGACTACGAAACGAAGATCGCGCCTACTATTTCGTTCAACCGGATCCTGTCGGACATGGAGGCCCGCGGAGACGACGCAGAGTTTAGAATGCCAGATGGCGTTCTCCCCCAACCACCAAGACCAGCCCAGCCAGCAGCAGCAGCTCAAGCGCCAGCGCCAGTTGCCGCACCGGCCAGAGGACGCGGGAGAGGAAGAGCCCGCGGCAGAGGGCGCCGCAATGAACTAGCACTGCTAGTTGACCGACGAGACGGCGAGCCAGAACCAGGCGACGCACTCGGCGGAATTCAGGAACCAGACGAGCCTGAACATGAAGAGGAGGATGAACCCGAACCTCCACCACCAAGACGAAACAGAGATTAACCTAGACAAACTCAGAGAACGCGCGGCAGCTTCCATCGAAAAAAATGCCCAGTATGATAAACAGCGATTCGATAAGTCTAAAGCACAAATTTCCAAATTTTGTGTTGGTGATTTTGTGTTGGTAGAAAATCACGAGAGAAATCAAACAAAACTAGACCCTAAGTTTCGAGGGCCATTAAAAATTATTGAATTACTTGAAGGCGACCGCTATTTACTAAAAGCCTTAGATAACAATAGAATCTATAAGTATGCACACGAGCGTGTTCGTGCGATGCCAGATTGTTACGTTCCCACAGAACTAGATATTTTTTCTCAAATTAGTGGCGATGAAGAACAGTCAGGTAAAGCCGTAGTCGACGCTATCGAATGTCAATAATTAAGAATGTAATTTGATTAAGATAAGTAACCTGTAATTACAAGGTGAATATCGAAATACATTGTTTACGTGACTTGTACTGTGACCAGTTGCTTACCGTCGATCGTAGGTCATATTCCTAGCCCAGTCTAGCTGGTGTCGGAGACTGCGCGGCGGCGGTGGGTGGTGGGTGCACAGTGGGCTGGCAGGAGTGCCAGATGTGGCGGTCGCTGTGCCAGAAGGTGACCGATGTGCAAGGTGATGGCGTGAGTGCCATAGGTGACGGTCGGTATGCCAGAGGGTGACCGAAGCGTCAGTTGATGGCCTGTGTGCTAGGGTGAGCCAGTGTGCTCCTGTGTTGGCCGGTGTGCCATTATGGTGGCTGGAGTGCCTAGTGGTGACTGTGTGCTATGTGTTAGCCGGTTTTCCAGGCGCTGCCAGTGCGCTGTTGGTTATTAAGTCACATAAACATGTAGAGATATTATGTTGATGAGAAATTTAAACCTCATGGCAACGATTGACAATGTACGAAGTGGAAACCTGACAGTCGATACATAGTGGTAGTATAGGCAGGATAGCCGAGTGTTAACTACATAATAAAAATGTTTTCAGATCAGTGCTGAAACCCAGCAACGAGTGAGTCTATCTAGACATGGCACACGAGGACGTGTGATAGTCAGGATCGCCGTGTCGACGCGCGCGCAAATAGCGCGTCAAGCATTAACTACTGCAATGTTTTGTTCTACTTGATAGTTTAAGACTAAATAGCCAATTATTTTAAAGTGCTTGGAGTTTGCATTGGTTATTTGATACATCCGTATATCCATTAGTGTGGATTGGATACCCCGCTGCGCGGGTCAATTTTTTGTCATTTAGTTAAGAGATTTATGTAAGTCTTTCTGAGAAGGTTTCGCGAGCGGCGGTAACAAGTGGTCTGCATATGGTTTACCGAACGTAGTCATGGGTCGGCCTATGAGAAATAGCTAACAATGTTTTTTTGGTTTAAGAGAGATTTGTGAAATTGGGCTTTGGGCCTGCATTCTATTTTAAGACATCGTGAGGCGCGACCTACGAAAACGTTCCGCTCTGCGAAATCCTATTTCACTATTCAATCATAAGATTTAAGCTGTGTACCAGTATTATTGTGTGAACTATAGACAATTATAATTTGCAGAACATTCACGACTATCTTTTAATTAATATCGCGTTACCACGCCCAATTTAAGCTACTTCTAATCACGTCTGAGAGCTATCTGCGAATCTCAGTACGTGACGTTCCGTTATCAGAAGCTGGGATATCCGCGACCCGATTAAAAATGCCGCGTCCGCGTGTGAATAATGTGCGTAGTGAAAAAGACAATGACTGTAGTAGTGACTCCCAGTGGAAAAGACTGTTTGAGGCCCAAAATGAAACATTACGGGCACTCGTTAATACCTTACATGCGCCGGCGACAAATAGTTCGCCCAACTGGACCTCAATACCTGAATTCAATCCAGACCGCCCGGATTCCGATGCACTGTCGTGGTGTTCTACAACAGAACTTTGTTTCGAAGATAACTCACTGCAAGGGGGAAAACTGATTGCCATCCTTAGCAAAGCCCTTAAAGGTTCTGCGTCGTCGTGGCTGGCCCAAGCTAGTTATGCGGGAATAACGTGGCCGGAATTCAAGACATTGTTCCTGAATCGATTTAGTATAACCGAGACACAAGCAAGCACATTAATCAATATGCTTAATGACAAGATACGCGAAGATGAAAATTATGGATCATATGCAAATAGACATATGACTCAGCTACTGAACCGTTGGAAAACAGCGAGCGTAGAGCAGATAGCCGTATCTACAGTAATGGCTATCTTAGCTCAACAAGATTCGAGACTCCGCCGTCTGGCATGTACAACCGAAATAAATACACGACAAAAACTACAACAAGAACTGCAGGCAGTGTCGTATTTAAAGAGAAAAGCCAGTATTGACATCAAGAGAATTGCCTAAACCAAAACATCTATCATCATCATCTACAACACTTACAAACGATCCGTTATGGTTGCAATCATTTGTCAACGAAGGAGAGAGGGGCCTCACCAACGCCGAGGGAGTTAAGAATTTTACCGCAGATGCCACAGGCTACGTTGCGTTAGTTGAACGTGAGTATGACGCTTTGGCGGATTGTGACAAACACGTCGTAAAGGACGTCCCCAGAAGTGCATTTGCATACTACCACCACATCATGTGGTGGCATCGCGTTGCCTTAATGGCAAAACGCAGGGGCGAAGCGAGCCATGACCAGGATCGGCTGATCCACTTCGTCAATGGCTACGACGTTGTGTTAGGGGCGGGAGCCGCAACGTACTTATCAGGTATGGGCGACTACACTGACGTCAGAGGAGTGACCCACTACTTAACCGCAGAGGAGCCAGGCCCTGACGGGCATTTCGGTTTAATAACAGAACGAACCCATCGCGACTACGAAACGAAGATCGCGCCTACTATTTCGTTCAACCGGATCCTGTCGGACATGGAGGCCCGCGGAGACGACGCAGAGTTTAGAATGCCAGATGGCGTTCTCCCCCAACCACCAAGACCAGCCCAGCCAGCAGCAGCAGCTCAAGCGCCAGCGCCAGTTGCCGCACCGGCCAGAGGACGCGGGAGAGGAAGAGCCCGCGGCAGAGGGCGCCGCAATGAACTAGCACTGCTAGTTGACCGACGAGACGGCGAGCCAGAACCAGGCGACGCACTCGGCGGAATTCAGGAACCAGACGAGCCTGAACATGAAGAGGAGGATGAACCCGAACCTCCACCACCAAGACGAAACAGAGATTAACCTAGACAAACTCAGAGAACGCGCGGCAGCTTCCATCGAAAAAAATGCCCAGTATGATAAACAGCGATTCGATAAGTCTAAAGCACAAATTTCCAAATTTTGTGTTGGTGATTTTGTGTTGGTAGAAAATCACGAGAGAAATCAAACAAAACTAGACCCTAAGTTTCGAGGGCCATTAAAAATTATTGAATTACTTGAAGGCGACCGCTATTTACTAAAAGCCTTAGATAACAATAGAATCTATAAGTATGCACACGAGCGTGTTCGTGCGATGCCAGATTGTTACGTTCCCACAGAACTAGATATTTTTTCTCAAATTAGTGGCGATGAAGAACAGTCAGGTAAAGCCGTAGTCGACGCTATCGAATGTCAATAATTAAGAATGTAATTTGATTAAGATAAGTAACCTGTAATTACAAGGTGAATATCGAAATACATTGTTTACGTGACTTGTACTGTGACCAGTTGCTTACCGTCGATCGTAGGTCATATTCCTAGCCCAGTCTAGCTGGTGTCGGAGACTGCGCGGCGGCGGTGGGTGGTGGGTGCACAGTGGGCTGGCAGGAGTGCCAGATGTGGCGGTCGCTGTGCCAGAAGGTGACCGATGTGCAAGGTGATGGCGTGAGTGCCATAGGTGACGGTCGGTATGCCAGAGGGTGACCGAAGCGTCAGTTGATGGCCTGTGTGCTAGGGTGAGCCAGTGTGCTCCTGTGTTGGCCGGTGTGCCATTATGGTGGCTGGAGTGCCTAGTGGTGACTGTGTGCTATGTGTTAGCCGGTTTTCCAGGCGCTGCCAGTGCGCTGTTGGTTATTAAGTCACATAAACATGTAGAGATATTATGTTGATGAGAAATTTAAACCTCATGGCAACGATTGACAATGTACGAAGTGGAAACCTGACAGTCGATACATAGTGGTAGTATAGGCAGGATAGCCGAGTGTTAACTACATAATAAAAATGTTTTCAGATCAGTGCTGAAACCCAGCAACGAGTGAGTCTATCTAGACATGGCACACGAGGACGTGTGATAGTCAGGATCGCCGTGTCGACGCGCGCGCAAATAGCGCGTCAAGCATTAACTACTGCAATGTTTTGTTCTACTTGATAGTTTAAGACTAAATAGCCAATTATTTTAAAGTGCTTGGAGTTTGCATTGGTTATTTGATACATCCGTATATCCATTAGTGTGGATTGGATACCCCGCTGCGCGGGTCAATTTTTTGTCATTTAGTTAAGAGATTTATGTAAGTCTTTCTGAGAAGGTTTCGCGAGCGGCGGTAACAAGTGGTCTGCATATGGTTTACCGAACGTAGTCATGGGTCGGCCTATGAGAAATAGCTAACAATGTTTTTTTGGTTTAAGAGAGATTTGTGAAATTGGGCTTTGGGCCTGCATTCTATTTTAAGACATCGTGAGGCGCGACCTACGAAAACGTTCCGCTCTGCGAAATCCTATTTCACTATTCAATCATAAGATTTAAGCTGTGTACCAGTATTATTGTGTGAACTATAGACAATTATAATTTGCAGAACATTCACGACTATCTTTTAATTAATATCGCGTTACCACGCCCAATTTAAGCTACTTCTAATCACGTCTGAGAGCTATCTGCGAATCTCAGTACGTGACGTTCCGTTATCAGAAGCTGGGATATCCGCGACCCGATTAAAAATGCCGCGTCCGCGTGTGAATAATGTGCGTAGTGAAAAAGACAATGACTGTAGTAGTGACTCCCAGTGGAAAAGACTGTTTGAGGCCCAAAATGAAACATTACGGGCACTCGTTAATACCTTACATGCGCCGGCGACAAATAGTTCGCCCAACTGGACCTCAATACCTGAATTCAATCCAGACCGCCCGGATTCCGATGCACTGTCGTGGTGTTCTACAACAGAACTTTGTTTCGAAGATAACTCACTGCAAGGGGGAAAACTGATTGCCATCCTTAGCAAAGCCCTTAAAGGTTCTGCGTCGTCGTGGCTGGCCCAAGCTAGTTATGCGGGAATAACGTGGCCGGAATTCAAGACATTGTTCCTGAATCGATTTAGTATAACCGAGACACAAGCAAGCACATTAATCAATATGCTTAATGACAAGATACGCGAAGATGAAAATTATGGATCATATGCAAATAGACATGTGACTCAGCTACTGAACCGTTGGAAAACAGCGAGCGTAGAGCAGATAGCCGTATCTACAGTAATGGCTATCTTAGCTCAACAAGATTCGAGACTCCGCCGTCTGGCATGTACAACCGAAATAAATACACGACAAAAACTACAACAAGAACTGCAGGCAGTGTCGTATTTAAAGAGAAAAGCCAGTATTGACATCAAGAGAATTGCCTAAACCAAAACATCTATCATCATCATCTACAACACTTACAAACGATCCGTTATGGTTGCAATCATTTGTCAACGAAGGAGAGAGGGGCCTCACCAACGCCGAGGGAGTTAAGAATTTTACCGCAGATGCCACAGGCTACGTTGCGTTAGTTGAACGTGAGTATGACGCTTTGGCGGATTGTGACAAACACGTCGTAAAGGACGTCCCCAGAAGTGCATTTGCATACTACCACCACATCATGTGGTGGCATCGCGTTGCCTTAA
This sequence comes from Aporophyla lueneburgensis, assembly GCA_932294355.1. Lineage (NCBI taxonomy): Eukaryota > Metazoa > Arthropoda > Insecta > Lepidoptera > Noctuidae > Aporophyla > Aporophyla lueneburgensis. Next base: position 47,269 of record CAKOAL010000041.1, on the reverse strand, counting down.
TGGCAAAACGCAGGGGCGAAGCGAGCCATGACCAGGATCGGCTGATCCACTTCGTCAATGGCTACGACGTTGTGTTAGGGGCGGGAGCCGCAACGTACTTATCAGGTATGGGCGACTACACTGACGTCAGAGGAGTGACCCACTACTTAACCGCAGAGGAACCAGGCCCTGACGGGCATTTCGGTTTAATAACAGAACGAACCCATCGCGACTACGAAACGAAGATCGCGCCTACTATTTCGTTCAACCGGATCCTGTCGGACATGGAGGCCCGCGGAGACGACGCAGAGTTTAGAATGCCAGATGGCGTTCTCCCCCAACCACCAAGACCAGCCCAGCCAGCAGCAGCAGCTCAAGCGCCAGCGCCAGTTGCCGCACCGGCCAGAGGACGCGGGAGAGGAAGAGCCCGCGGCAGAGGGCGCCGCAATGAACTAGCACTGCTAGTTGACCGACGAGACGGCGAGCCAGAACCAGGCGACGCACTCGGCGGAATTCAGGAACCAGACGAGCCTGAACATGAAGAGGAGGATGAACCCGAACCTCCACCACCAAGACGAAACAGAGATTAACCTAGACAAACTCAGAGAACGCGCGGCAGCTTCCATCGAAAAAAATGCCCAGTATGATAAACAGCGATTCGATAAGTCTAAAGCACAAATTTCCAAATTTTGTGTTGGTGATTTTGTGTTGGTAGAAAATCACGAGAGAAATCAAACAAAACTAGACCCTAAGTTTCGAGGGCCATTAAAAATTATTGAATTACTTGAAGGCGACCGCTATTTACTAAAAGCCTTAGATAACAATAGAATCTATAAGTATGCACACGAGCGTGTTCGTGCGATGCCAGATTGTTACGTTCCCACAGAACTAGATATTTTTTCTCAAATTAGTGGCGATGAAGAACAGTCAGGTAAAGCCGTAGTCGACGCTATCGAATGTCAATAATTAAGAATGTAATTTGATTAAGATAAGTAACCTGTAATTACAAGGTGAATATCGAAATACATTGTTTACGTGACTTGTACTGTGACCAGTTGCTTACCGTCGATCGTAGGTCATATTCCTAGCCCAGTCTAGCTGGTGTCGGAGACTGCGCGGCGGCGGTGGGTGGTGGGTGCACAGTGGGCTGGCAGGAGTGCCAGATGTGGCGGTCGCTGTGCCAGAAGGTGACCGATGTGCAAGGTGATGGCGTGAGTGCCATAGGTGACGGTCGGTATGCCAGAGGGTGACCGAAGCGTCAGTTGATGGCCTGTGTGCTAGGGTGAGCCAGTGTGCTCCTGTGTTGGCCGGTGTGCCATTATGGTGGCTGGAGTGCCTAGTGGTGACTGTGTGCTATGTGTTAGCCGGTTTTCCAGGCGCTGCCAGTGCGCTGTTGGTTATTAAGTCACATAAACATGTAGAGATATTATGTTGATGAGAAATTTAAACCTCATGGCAACGATTGACAATGTACGAAGTGGAAACCTGACAGTCGATACATAGTGGTAGTATAGGCAGGATAGCCGAGTGTTAACTACATAATAAAAATGTTTTCAGATCAGTGCTGAAACCCAGCAACGAGTGAGTCTATCTAGACATGGCACACGAGGACGTGTGATAGTCAGGATCGCCGTGTCGACGCGCGCGCAAATAGCGCGTCAAGCATTAACTACTGCAATGTTTTGTTCTACTTGATAGTTTAAGACTAAATAGCCAATTATTTTAAAGTGCTTGGAGTTTGCATTGGTTATTTGATACATCCGTATATCCATTAGTGTGGATTGGATACCCCGCTGCGCGGGTCAATTTTTTGTCATTTAGTTAAGAGATTTATGTAAGTCTTTCTGAGAAGGTTTCGCGAGCGGCGGTAACAAGTGGTCTGCATATGGTTTACCGAACGTAGTCATGGGTCGGCCTATGAGAAATAGCTAACAATGTTTTTTTGGTTTAAGAGAGATTTGTGAAATTGGGCTTTGGGCCTGCATTCTATTTTAAGACATCGTGAGGCGCGACCTACGAAAACGTTCCGCTCTGCGAAATCCTATTTCACTATTCAATCATAAGATTTAAGCTGTGTACCAGTATTATTGTGTGAACTATAGACAATTATAATTTGCAGAACATTCACGACTATCTTTTAATTAATATCGCGTTACCACGCCCAATTTAAGCTACTTCTAATCACGTCTGAGAGCTATCTGCGAATCTCAGTACGTGACGTTCCGTTATCAGAAGCTGGGATATCCGCGACCCGATTAAAAATGCCGCGTCCGCGTGTGAATAATGTGCGTAGTGAAAAAGACAATGACTGTAGTAGTGACTCCCAGTGGAAAAGACTGTTTGAGGCCCAAAATGAAACATTACGGGCACTCGTTAATACCTTACATGCGCCGGCGACAAATAGTTCGCCCAACTGGACCTCAATACCTGAATTCAATCCAGACCGCCCGGATTCCGATGCACTGTCGTGGTGTTCTACAACAGAACTTTGTTTCGAAGATAACTCACTGCAAGGGGGAAAACTGATTGCCATCCTTAGCAAAGCCCTTAAAGGTTCTGCGTCGTCGTGGCTGGCCCAAGCTAGTTATGCGGGAATAACGTGGCCGGAATTCAAGACATTGTTCCTGAATCGATTTAGTATAACCGAGACACAAGCAAGCACATTAATCAATATGCTTAATGACAAGATACGCGAAGATGAAAATTATGGATCATATGCAAATAGACATGTGACTCAGCTACTGAACCGTTGGAAAACAGCGAGCGTAGAGCAGATAGCCGTATCTACAGTAATGGCTATCTTAGCTCAACAAGATTCGAGACTCCGCCGTCTGGCATGTACAACCGAAATAAATACACGACAAAAACTACAACAAGAACTGCAGGCAGTGTCGTATTTAAAGAGAAAAGCCAGTATTGACATCAAGAGAATTGCCTAAACCAAAACATCTATCATCATCATCTACAACACTTACAAACGATCCGTTATGGTTGCAATCATTTGTCAACGAAGGAGAGAGGGGCCTCACCAACGCCGAGGGAGTTAAGAATTTTACCGCAGATGCCACAGGCTACGTTGCGTTAGTTGAACGTGAGTATGACGCTTTGGCGGATTGTGACAAACACGTCGTAAAGGACGTCCCCAGAAGTGCATTTGCATACTACCACCACATCATGTGGTGGCATCGCGTTGCCTTAATGGCAAAACGCAGGGGCGAAGCGAGCCATGACCAGGATCGGCTGATCCACTTCGTCAATGGCTACGACGTTGTGTTAGGGGCGGGAGCCGCAACGTACTTATCAGGTATGGGCGACTACACTGACGTCAGAGGAGTGACCCACTACTTAACCGCAGAGGAACCAGGCCCTGACGGGCATTTCGGTTTAATAACAGAACGAACCCATCGCGACTACGAAACGAAGATCGCGCCTACTATTTCGTTCAACCGGATCCTGTCGGACATGGAGGCCCGCGGAGACGACGCAGAGTTTAGAATGCCAGATGGCGTTCTCCCCCAACCACCAAGACCAGCCCAGCCAGCAGCAGCAGCTCAAGCGCCAGCGCCAGTTGCCGCACCGGCCAGAGGACGCGGGAGAGGAAGAGCCCGCGGCAGAGGGCGCCGCAATGAACTAGCACTGCTAGTTGACCGACGAGACGGCGAGCCAGAACCAGGCGACGCACTCGGCGGAATTCAGGAACCAGACGAGCCTGAACATGAAGAGGAGGATGAACCCGAACCTCCACCACCAAGACGAAACAGAGATTAACCTAGACAAACTCAGAGAACGCGCGGCAGCTTCCATCGAAAAAAATGCCCAGTATGATAAACAGCGATTCGATAAGTCTAAAGCACAAATTTCCAAATTTTGTGTTGGTGATTTTGTGTTGGTAGAAAATCACGAGAGAAATCAAACAAAACTAGACCCTAAGTTTCGAGGGCCATTAAAAATTATTGAATTACTTGAAGGCGACCGCTATTTACTAAAAGCCTTAGATAACAATAGAATCTATAAGTATGCACACGAGCGTGTTCGTGCGATGCCAGATTGTTACGTTCCCACAGAACTAGATATTTTTTCTCAAATTAGTGGCGATGAAGAACAGTCAGGTAAAGCCGTAGTCGACGCTATCGAATGTCAATAATTAAGAATGTAATTTGATTAAGATAAGTAACCTGTAATTACAAGGTGAATATCGAAATACATTGTTTACGTGACTTGTACTGTGACCAGTTGCTTACCGTCGATCGTAGGTCATATTCCTAGCCCAGTCTAGCTGGTGTCGGAGACTGCGCGGCGGCGGTGGGTGGTGGGTGCACAGTGGGCTGGCAGGAGTGCCAGATGTGGCGGTCGCTGTGCCAGAAGGTGACCGATGTGCAAGGTGATGGCGTGAGTGCCATAGGTGACGGTCGGTATGCCAGAGGGTGACCGAAGCGTCAGTTGATGGCCTGTGTGCTAGGGTGAGCCAGTGTGCTCCTGTGTTGGCCGGTGTGCCATTATGGTGGCTGGAGTGCCTAGTGGTGACTGTGTGCTATGTGTTAGCCGGTTTTCCAGGCGCTGCCAGTGCGCTGTTGGTTATTAAGTCACATAAACATGTAGAGATATTATGTTGATGAGAAATTTAAACCTCATGGCAACGATTGACAATGTACGAAGTGGAAACCTGACAGTCGATACATAGTGGTAGTATAGGCAGGATAGCCGAGTGTTAACTACATAATAAAAATGTTTTCAGATCAGTGCTGAAACCCAGCAACGAGTGAGTCTATCTAGACATGGCACACGAGGACGTGTGATAGTCAGGATCGCCGTGTCGACGCGCGCGCAAATAGCGCGTCAAGCATTAACTACTGCAATGTTTTGTTCTACTTGATAGTTTAAGACTAAATAGCCAATTATTTTAAAGTGCTTGGAGTTTGCATTGGTTATTTGATACATCCGTATATCCATTAGTGTGGATTGGATACCCCGCTGCGCGGGTCAATTTTTTGTCATTTAGTTAAGAGATTTATGTAAGTCTTTCTGAGAAGGTTTCGCGAGCGGCGGTAACAAGTGGTCTGCATATGGTTTACCGAACGTAGTCATGGGTCGGCCTATGAGAAATAGCTAACAATGTTTTTTTGGTTTAAGAGAGATTTGTGAAATTGGGCTTTGGGCCTGCATTCTATTTTAAGACATCGTGAGGCGCGACCTACGAAAACGTTCCGCTCTGCGAAATCCTATTTCACTATTCAATCATAAGATTTAAGCTGTGTACCAGTATTATTGTGTGAACTATAGACAATTATAATTTGCAGAACATTCACGACTATCTTTTAATTAATATCGCGTTACCACGCCCAATTTAAGCTACTTCTAATCACGTCTGAGAGCTATCTGCGAATCTCAGTACGTGACGTTCCGTTATCAGAAGCTGGGATATCCGCGACCCGATTAAAAATGCCGCGTCCGCGTGTGAATAATGTGCGTAGTGAAAAAGACAATGACTGTAGTAGTGACTCCCAGTGGAAAAGACTGTTTGAGGCCCAAAATGAAACATTACGGGCACTCGTTAATACCTTACATGCGCCGGCGACAAATAGTTCGCCCAACTGGACCTCAATACCTGAATTCAATCCAGACCGCCCGGATTCCGATGCACTGTCGTGGTGTTCTACAACAGAACTTTGTTTCGAAGATAACTCACTGCAAGGGGGAAAACTGATTGCCATCCTTAGCAAAGCCCTTAAAGGTTCTGCGTCGTCGTGGCTGGCCCAAGCTAGTTATGCGGGAATAACGTGGCCGGAATTCAAGACATTGTTCCTGAATCGATTTAGTATAACCGAGACACAAGCAAGCACATTAATCAATATGCTTAATGACAAGATACGCGAAGATGAAAATTATGGATCATATGCAAATAGACATATGACTCAGCTACTGAACCGTTGGAAAACAGCGAGCGTAGAGCAGATAGCCGTATCTACAGTAATGGCTATCTTAGCTCAACAAGATTCGAGACTCCGCCGTCTGGCATGTACAACCGAAATAAATACACGACAAAAACTACAACAAGAACTGCAGGCAGTGTCGTATTTAAAGAGAAAAGCCAGTATTGACATCAAGAGAATTGCCTAAACCAAAACATCTATCATCATCATCTACAACACTTACAAACGATCCGTTATGGTTGCAATCATTTGTCAACGAAGGAGAGAGGGGCCTCACCAACGCCGAGGGAGTTAAGAATTTTACCGCAGATGCCACAGGCTACGTTGCGTTAGTTGAACGTGAGTATGACGCTTTGGCGGATTGTGACAAACACGTCGTAAAGGACGTCCCCAGAAGTGCATTTGCATACTACCACCACATCATGTGGTGGCATCGCGTTGCCTTAATGGCAAAACGCAGGGGCGAAGCGAGCCATGACCAGGATCGGCTGATCCACTTCGTCAATGGCTACGACGTTGTGTTAGGGGCGGGAGCCGCAACGTACTTATCAGGTATGGGCGACTACACTGACGTCAGAGGAGTGACCCACTACTTAACCGCAGAGGAGCCAGGCCCTGACGGGCATTTCGGTTTAATAACAGAACGAACCCATCGCGACTACGAAACGAAGATCGCGCCTACTATTTCGTTCAACCGGATCCTGTCGGACATGGAGGCCCGCGGAGACGACGCAGAGTTTAGAATGCCAGATGGCGTTCTCCCCCAACCACCAAGACCAGCCCAGCCAGCAGCAGCAGCTCAAGCGCCAGCGCCAGTTGCCGCACCGGCCAGAGGACGCGGGAGAGGAAGAGCCCGCGGCAGAGGGCGCCGCAATGAACTAGCACTGCTAGTTGACCGACGAGACGGCGAGCCAGAACCAGGCGACGCACTCGGCGGAATTCAGGAACCAGACGAGCCTGAACATGAAGAGGAGGATGAACCCGAACCTCCACCACCAAGACGAAACAGAGATTAACCTAGACAAACTCAGAGAACGCGCGGCAGCTTCCATCGAAAAAAATGCCCAGTATGATAAACAGCGATTCGATAAGTCTAAAGCACAAATTTCCAAATTTTGTGTTGGTGATTTTGTGTTGGTAGAAAATCACGAGAGAAATCAAACAAAACTAGACCCTAAGTTTCGAGGGCCATTAAAAATTATTGAATTACTTGAAGGCGACCGCTATTTACTAAAAGCCTTAGATAACAATAGAATCTATAAGTATGCACACGAGCGTGTTCGTGCGATGCCAGATTGTTACGTTCCCACAGAACTAGATATTTTTTCTCAAATTAGTGGCGATGAAGAACAGTCAGGTAAAGCCGTAGTCGACGCTATCGAATGTCAATAATTAAGAATGTAATTTGATTAAGATAAGTAACCTGTAATTACAAGGTGAATATCGAAATACATTGTTTACGTGACTTGTACTGTGACCAGTTGCTTACCGTCGATCGTAGGTCATATTCCTAGCCCAGTCTAGCTGGTGTCGGAGACTGCGCGGCGGCGGTGGGTGGTGGGTGCACAGTGGGCTGGCAGGAGTGCCAGATGTGGCGGTCGCTGTGCCAGAAGGTGACCGATGTGCAAGGTGATGGCGTGAGTGCCATAGGTGACGGTCGGTATGCCAGAGGGTGACCGAAGCGTCAGTTGATGGCCTGTGTGCTAGGGTGAGCCAGTGTGCTCCTGTGTTGGCCGGTGTGCCATTATGGTGGCTGGAGTGCCTAGTGGTGACTGTGTGCTATGTGTTAGCCGGTTTTCCAGGCGCTGCCAGTGCGCTGTTGGTTATTAAGTCACATAAACATGTAGAGATATTATGTTGATGAGAAATTTAAACCTCATGGCAACGATTGACAATGTACGAAGTGGAAACCTGACAGTCGATACATAGTGGTAGTATAGGCAGGATAGCCGAGTGTTAACTACATAATAAAAATGTTTTCAGATCAGTGCTGAAACCCAGCAACGAGTGAGTCTATCTAGACATGGCACACGAGGACGTGTGATAGTCAGGATCGCCGTGTCGACGCGCGCGCAAATAGCGCGTCAAGCATTAACTACTGCAATGTTTTGTTCTACTTGATAGTTTAAGACTAAATAGCCAATTATTTTAAAGTGCTTGGAGTTTGCATTGGTTATTTGATACATCCGTATATCCATTAGTGTGGATTGGATACCCCGCTGCGCGGGTCAATTTTTTGTCATTTAGTTAAGAGATTTATGTAAGTCTTTCTGAGAAGGTTTCGCGAGCGGCGGTAACAAGTGGTCTGCATATGGTTTACCGAACGTAGTCATGGGTCGGCCTATGAGAAATAGCTAACAATGTTTTTTTGGTTTAAGAGAGATTTGTGAAATTGGGCTTTGGGCCTGCATTCTATTTTAAGACATCGTGAGGCGCGACCTACGAAAACGTTCCGCTCTGCGAAATCCTATTTCACTATTCAATCATAAGATTTAAGCTGTGTACCAGTATTATTGTGTGAACTATAGACAATTATAATTTGCAGAACATTCACGACTATCTTTTAATTAATATCGCGTTACCACGCCCAATTTAAGCTACTTCTAATCACGTCTGAGAGCTATCTGCGAATCTCAGTACGTGACGTTCCGTTATCAGAAGCTGGGATATCCGCGACCCGATTAAAAATGCCGCGTCCGCGTGTGAATAATGTGCGTAGTGAAAAAGACAATGACTGTAGTAGTGACTCCCAGTGGAAAAGACTGTTTGAGGCCCAAAATGAAACATTACGGGCACTCGTTAATACCTTACATGCGCCGGCGACAAATAGTTCGCCCAACTGGACCTCAATACCTGAATTCAATCCAGACCGCCCGGATTCCGATGCACTGTCGTGGTGTTCTACAACAGAACTTTGTTTCGAAGATAACTCACTGCAAGGGGGAAAACTGATTGCCATCCTTAGCAAAGCCCTTAAAGGTTCTGCGTCGTCGTGGCTGGCCCAAGCTAGTTATGCGGGAATAACGTGGCCGGAATTCAAGACATTGTTCCTGAATCGATTTAGTATAACCGAGACACAAGCAAGCACATTAATCAATATGCTTAATGACAAGATACGCGAAGATGAAAATTATGGATCATATGCAAATAGACATGTGACTCAGCTACTGAACCGTTGGAAAACAGCGAGCGTAGAGCAGATAGCCGTATCTACAGTAATGGCTATCTTAGCTCAACAAGATTCGAGACTCCGCCGTCTGGCATGTACAACCGAAATAAATACACGACAAAAACTACAACAAGAACTGCAGGCAGTGTCGTATTTAAAGAGAAAAGCCAGTATTGACATCAAGAGAATTGCCTAAACCAAAACATCTATCATCATCATCTACAACACTTACAAACGATCCGTTATGGTTGCAATCATTTGTCAACGAAGGAGAGAGGGGCCTCACCAACGCCGAGGGAGTTAAGAATTTTACCGCAGATGCCACAGGCTACGTTGCGTTAGTTGAACGTGAGTATGACGCTTTGGCGGATTGTGACAAACACGTCGTAAAGGACGTCCCCAGAAGTGCATTTGCATACTACCACCACATCATGTGGTGGCATCGCGTTGCCTTAATGGCAAAACGCAGGGGCGAAGCGAGCCATGACCAGGATCGGCTGATCCACTTCGTCAATGGCTACGACGTTGTGTTAGGGGCGGGAGCCGCAACGTACTTATCAGGTATGGGCGACTACACTGACGTCAGAGGAGTGACCCACTACTTAACCGCAGAGGAACCAGGCCCTGACGGGCATTTCGGTTTAATAACAGAACGAACCCATCGCGACTACGAAACGAAGATCGCGCCTACTATTTCGTTCAACCGGATCCTGTCGGACATGGAGGCCCGCGGAGACGACGCAGAGTTTAGAATGCCAGATGGCGTTCTCCCCCAACCACCAAGACCAGCCCAGCCAGCAGCAGCAGCTCAAGCGCCAGCGCCAGTTGCCGCACCGGCCAGAGGACGCGGGAGAGGAAGAGCCCGCGGCAGAGGGCGCCGCAATGAACTAGCACTGCTAGTTGACCGACGAGACGGCGAGCCAGAACCAGGCGACGCACTCGGCGGAATTCAGGAACCAGACGAGCCTGAACATGAAGAGGAGGATGAACCCGAACCTCCACCACCAAGACGAAACAGAGATTAACCTAGACAAACTCAGAGAACGCGCGGCAGCTTCCATCGAAAAAAATGCCCAGTATGATAAACAGCGATTCGATAAGTCTAAAGCACAAATTTCCAAATTTTGTGTTGGTGATTTTGTGTTGGTAGAAAATCACGAGAGAAATCAAACAAAACTAGACCCTAAGTTTCGAGGGCCATTAAAAATTATTGAATTACTTGAAGGCGACCGCTATTTACTAAAAGCCTTAGATAACAATAGAATCTATAAGTATGCACACGAGCGTGTTCGTGCGATGCCAGATTGTTACGTTCCCACAGAACTAGATATTTTTTCTCAAATTAGTGGCGATGAAGAACAGTCAGGTAAAGCCGTAGTCGACGCTATCGAATGTCAATAATTAAGAATGTAATTTGATTAAGATAAGTAACCTGTAATTACAAGGTGAATATCGAAATACATTGTTTACGTGACTTGTACTGTGACCAGTTGCTTACCGTCGATCGTAGGTCATATTCCTAGCCCAGTCTAGCTGGTGTCGGAGACTGCGCGGCGGCGGTGGGTGGTGGGTGCACAGTGGGCTGGCAGGAGTGCCAGATGTGGCGGTCGCTGTGCCAGAAGGTGACCGATGTGCAAGGTGATGGCGTGAGTGCCATAGGTGACGGTCGGTATGCCAGAGGGTGACCGAAGCGTCAGTTGATGGCCTGTGTGCTAGGGTGAGCCAGTGTGCTCCTGTGTTGGCCGGTGTGCCATTATGGTGGCTGGAGTGCCTAGTGGTGACTGTGTGCTATGTGTTAGCCGGTTTTCCAGGCGCTGCCAGTGCGCTGTTGGTTATTAAGTCACATAAACATGTAGAGATATTATGTTGATGAGAAATTTAAACCTCATGGCAACGATTGACAATGTACGAAGTGGAAACCTGACAGTCGATACATAGTGGTAGTATAGGCAGGATAGCCGACTGTTAACTACATAATAAAAATGTTTTCAGATCAGTGCTGAAACCCAGCAACGAGTGAGTCTATCTAGACATGGCACACGAGGACGTGTGATAGTCAGGATCGCCGTGTCGACGCGCGCGCAAATAGCGCGTCAAGCATTAACTACTGCAATGTTTTGTTCTACTTGATAGTTTAAGACTAAATAGCCAATTATTTTAAAGTGCTTGGAGTTTGCATTGGTTATTTGATACATCCGTATATCCATTAGTGTGGATTGGATACCCCGCTGCGCGGGTCAATTTTTTGTCATTTAGTTAAGAGATTTATGTAAGTCTTTCTGAGAAGGTTTCGCGAGCGGCGGTAACAAGTGGTCTGCATATGGTTTACCGAACGTAGTCATGGGTCGGCCTATGAGAAATAGCTAACAATGTTTTTTTGGTTTAAGAGAGATTTGTGAAATTGGGCTTTGGGCCTGCATTCTATTTTAAGACATCGTGAGGCGCGACCTACGAAAACGTTCCGCTCTGCGAAATCCTATTTCACTATTCAATCATAAGATTTAAGCTGTGTACCAGTATTATTGTGTGAACTATAGACAATTATAATTTGCAGAACATTCACGACTATCTTTTAATTAATATCGCGTTACCACGCCCAATTTAAGCTACTTCTAATCACGTCTGAGAGCTATCTGCGAATCTCAGTACGTGACGTTCCGTTATCAGAAGCTGGGATATCCGCGACCCGATTAAAAATGCCGCGTCCGCGTGTGAATAATGTGCGTAGTGAAAAAGACAATGACTGTAGTAGTGACTCCCAGTGGAAAAGACTGTTTGAGGCCCAAAATGAAACATTACGGGCACTCGTTAATACCTTACATGCGCCGGCGACAAATAGTTCGCCCAACTGGACCTCAATACCTGAATTCAATCCAGACCGCCCGGATTCCGATGCACTGTCGTGGTGTTCTACAACAGAACTTTGTTTCGAAGATAACTCACTGCAAGGGGGAAAACTGATTGCCATCCTTAGCAAAGCCCTTAAAGGTTCTGCGTCGTCGTGGCTGGCCCAAGCTAGTTATGCGGGAATAACGTGGCCGGAATTCAAGACATTGTTCCTGAATCGATTTAGTATAACCGAGACACAAGCAAGCACATTAATCAATATGCTTAATGACAAGATACGCGAAGATGAAAATTATGGATCATATGCAAATAGACATATGACTCAGCTACTGAACCGTTGGAAAACAGCGAGCGTAGAGCAGATAGCCGTATCTACAGTAATGGCTATCTTAGCTCAACAAGATTCGAGACTCCGCCGTCTGGCATGTACAACCGAAATAAATACACGACAAAAACTACAACAAGAACTGCAGGCAGTGTCGTATTTAAAGAGAAAAGCCAGTATTGACATCAAGAGAATTGCCTAAACCAAAACATCTATCATCATCATCTACAACACTTACAAACGATCCGTTATGGTTGCAATCATTTGTCAACGAAGGAGAGAGGGGCCTCACCAACGCCGAGGGAGTTAAGAATTTTACCGCAGATGCCACAGGCTACGTTGCGTTAGTTGAACGTGAGTATGACGCTTTGGCGGATTGTGACAAACACGTCGTAAAGGACGTCCCCAGAAGTGCATTTGCATACTACCACCACATCATGTGGTGGCATCGCGTTGCCTTAATGGCAAAACGCAGGGGCGAAGCGAGCCATGACCAGGATCGGCTGATCCACTTCGTCAATGGCTACGACGTTGTGTTAGGGGCGGGAGCCGCAACGTACTTATCAGGTATGGGCGACTACACTGACGTCAGAGGAGTGACCCACTACTTAACCGCAGAGGAGCCAGGCCCTGACGGGCATTTCGGTTTAATAACAGAACGAACCCATCGCGACTACGAAACGAAGATCGCGCCTACTATTTCGTTCAACCGGATCCTGTCGGACATGGAGGCCCGCGGAGACGACGCAGAGTTTAGAATGCCAGATGGCGTTCTCCCCCAACCACCAAGACCAGCCCAGCCAGCAGCAGCAGCTCAAGCGCCAGCGCCAGTTGCCGCACCGGCCAGAGGACGCGGGAGAGGAAGAGCCCGCGGCAGAGGGCGCCGCAATGAACTAGCACTGCTAGTTGACCGACGAGACGGCGAGCCAGAACCAGGCGACGCACTCGGCGGAATTCAGGAACCAGACGAGCCTGAACATGAAGAGGAGGATGAACCCGAACCTCCACCACCAAGACGAAACAGAGATTAACCTAGACAAACTCAGAGAACGCGCGGCAGCTTCCATCGAAAAAAATGCCCAGTATGATAAACAGCGATTCGATAAGTCTAAAGCACAAATTTCCAAATTTTGTGTTGGTGATTTTGTGTTGGTAGAAAATCACGAGAGAAATCAAACAAAACTAGACCCTAAGTTTCGAGGGCCATTAAAAATTATTGAATTACTTGAAGGCGACCGCTATTTACTAAAAGCCTTAGATAACAATAGAATCTATAAGTATGCACACGAGCGTGTTCGTGCGATGCCAGATTGTTACGTTCCCACAGAACTAGATATTTTTTCTCAAATTAGTGGCGATGAAGAACAGTCAGGTAAAGCCGTAGTCGACGCTATCGAATGTCAATAATTAAGAATGTAATTTGATTAAGATAAGTAACCTGTAATTACAAGGTGAATATCGAAATACATTGTTTACGTGACTTGTACTGTGACCAGTTGCTTACCGTCGATCGTAGGTCATATTCCTAGCCCAGTCTAGCTGGTGTCGGAGACTGCGCGGCGGCGGTGGGTGGTGGGTGCACAGTGGGCTGGCAGGAGTGCCAGATGTGGCGGTCGCTGTGCCAGAAGGTGACCGATGTGCAAGGTGATGGCGTGAGTGCCATAGGTGACGGTCGGTATGCCAGAGGGTGACCGAAGCGTCAGTTGATGGCCTGTGTGCTAGGGTGAGCCAGTGTGCTCCTGTGTTGGCCGGTGTGCCATTATGGTGGCTGGAGTGCCTAGTGGTGACTGTGTGCTATGTGTTAGCCGGTTTTCCAGGCGCTGCCAGTGCGCTGTTGGTTATTAAGTCACATAAACATGTAGAGATATTATGTTGATGAGAAATTTAAACCTCATGGCAACGATTGACAATGTACGAAGTGGAAACCTGACAGTCGATACATAGTGGTAGTATAGGCAGGATAGCCGAGTGTTAACTACATAATAAAAATGTTTTCAGATCAGTGCTGAAACCCAGCAACGAGTGAGTCTATCTAGACATGGCACACGAGGACGTGTGATAGTCAGGATCGCCGTGTCGACGCGCGCGCAAATAGCGCGTCAAGCATTAACTACTGCAATGTTTTGTTCTACTTGATAGTTTAAGACTAAATAGCCAATTATTTTAAAGTGCTTGGAGTTTGCATTGGTTATTTGATACATCCGTATATCCATTAGTGTGGATTGGATACCCCGCTGCGCGGGTCAATTTTTTGTCATTTAGTTAAGAGATTTATGTAAGTCTTTCTGAGAAGGTTTCGCGAGCGGCGGTAACAAGTGGTCTGCATATGGTTTACCGAACGTAGTCATGGGTCGGCCTATGAGAAATAGCTAACAATGTTTTTTTGGTTTAAGAGAGATTTGTGAAATTGGGCTTTGGGCCTGCATTCTATTTTAAGACATCGTGAGGCGCGACCTACGAAAACGTTCCGCTCTGCGAAATCCTATTTCACTATTCAATCATAAGATTTAAGCTGTGTACCAGTATTATTGTGTGAACTATAGACAATTATAATTTGCAGAACATTCACGACTATCTTTTAATTAATATCGCGTTACCACGCCCAATTTAAGCTACTTCTAATCACGTCTGAGAGCTATCTGCGAATCTCAGTACGTGACGTTCCGTTATCAGAAGCTGGGATATCCGCGACCCGATTAAAAATGCCGCGTCCGCGTGTGAATAATGTGCGTAGTGAAAAAGACAATGACTGTAGTAGTGACTCCCAGTGGAAAAGACTGTTTGAGGCCCAAAATGAAACATTACGGGCACTCGTTAATACCTTACATGCGCCGGCGACAAATAGTTCGCCCAACTGGACCTCAATACCTGAATTCAATCCAGACCGCCCGGATTCCGATGCACTGTCGTGGTGTTCTACAACAGAACTTTGTTTCGAAGATAACTCACTGCAAGGGGGAAAACTGATTGCCATCCTTAGCAAAGCCCTTAAAGGTTCTGCGTCGTCGTGGCTGGCCCAAGCTAGTTATGCGGGAATAACGTGGCCGGAATTCAAGACATTGTTCCTGAATCGATTTAGTATAACCGAGACACAAGCAAGCACATTAATCAATATGCTTAATGACAAGATACGCGAAGATGAAAATTATGGATCATATGCAAATAGACATGTGACTCAGCTACTGAACCGTTGGAAAACAGCGAGCGTAGAGCAGATAGCCGTATCTACAGTAATGGCTATCTTAGCTCAACAAGATTCGAGACTCCGCCGTCTGGCATGTACAACCGAAATAAATACACGACAAAAACTACAACAAGAACTGCAGGCAGTGTCGTATTTAAAGAGAAAAGCCAGTATTGACATCAAGAGAATTGCCTAAACCAAAACATCTATCATCATCATCTACAACACTTACAAACGATCCGTTATGGTTGCAATCATTTGTCAACGAAGGAGAGAGGGGCCTCACCAACGCCGAGGGAGTTAAGAATTTTACCGCAGATGCCACAGGCTACGTTGCGTTAGTTGAACGTGAGTATGACGCTTTGGCGGATTGTGACAAACACGTCGTAAAGGACGTCCCCAGAAGTGCATTTGCATACTACCACCACATCATGTGGTGGCATCGCGTTGCCTTAATGGCAAAACGCAGGGGCGAAGCGAGCCATGACCAGGATCGGCTGATCCACTTCGTCAATGGCTACGACGTTGTGTTAGGGGCGGGAGCCGCAACGTACTTATCAGGTATGGGCGACTACACTGACGTCAGAGGAGTGACCCACTACTTAACCGCAGAGGAGCCAGGCCCTGACGGGCATTTCGGTTTAATAACAGAACGAACCCATCGCGACTACGAAACGAAGATCGCGCCTACTATTTCGTTCAACCGGATCCTGTCGGACATGGAGGCCCGCGGAGACGACGCAGAGTTTAGAATGCCAGATGGCGTTCTCCCCCAACCACCAAGACCAGCCCAGCCAGCAGCAGCAGCTCAAGCGCCAGCGCCAGTTGCCGCACCGGCCAGAGGACGCGGGAGAGGAAGAGCCCGCGGCAGAGGGCGCCGCAATGAACTAGCACTGCTAGTTGACCGACGAGACGGCGAGCCAGAACCAGGCGACGCACTCGGCGGAATTCAGGAACCAGACGAGCCTGAACATGAAGAGGAGGATGAACCCGAACCTCCACCACCAAGACGAAACAGAGATTAACCTAGACAAACTCAGAGAACGCGCGGCAGCTTCCATCGAAAAAAATGCCCAGTATGATAAACAGCGATTCGATAAGTCTAAAGCACAAATTTCCAAATTTTGTGTTGGTGATTTTGTGTTGGTAGAAAATCACGAGAGAAATCAAACAAAACTAGACCCTAAGTTTCGAGGGCCATTAAAAATTATTGAATTACTTGAAGGCGACCGCTATTTACTAAAAGCCTTAGATAACAATAGAATCTATAAGTATGCACACGAGCGTGTTCGTGCGATGCCAGATTGTTACGTTCCCACAGAACTAGATATTTTTTCTCAAATTAGTGGCGATGAAGAACAGTCAGGTAAAGCCGTAGTCGACGCTATCGAATGTCAATAATTAAGAATGTAATTTGATTAAGATAAGTAACCTGTAATTACAAGGTGAATATCGAAATACATTGTTTACGTGACTTGTACTGTGACCAGTTGCTTACCGTCGATCGTAGGTCATATTCCTAGCCCAGTCTAGCTGGTGTCGGAGACTGCGCGGCGGCGGTGGGTGGTGGGTGCACAGTGGGCTGGCAGGAGTGCCAGATGTGGCGGTCGCTGTGCCAGAAGGTGACCGATGTGCAAGGTGATGGCGTGAGTGCCATAGGTGACGGTCGGTATGCCAGAGGGTGACCGAAGCGTCAGTTGATGGCCTGTGTGCTAGGGTGAGCCAGTGTGCTCCTGTGTTGGCCGGTGTGCCATTATGGTGGCTGGAGTGCCTAGTGGTGACTGTGTGCTATGTGTTAGCCGGTTTTCCAGGCGCTGCCAGTGCGCTGTTGGTTATTAAGTCACATAAACATGTAGAGATATTATGTTGATGAGAAATTTAAACCTCATGGCAACGATTGACAATGTACGAAGTGGAAACCTGACAGTCGATACATAGTGGTAGTATAGGCAGGATAGCCGAGTGTTAACTACATAATAAAAATGTTTTCAGATCAGTGCTGAAACCCAGCAACGAGTGAGTCTATCTAGACATGGCACACGAGGACGTGTGATAGTCAGGATCGCCGTGTCGACGCGCGCGCAAATAGCGCGTCAAGCATTAACTACTGCAATGTTTTGTTCTACTTGATAGTTTAAGACTAAATAGCCAATTATTTTAAAGTGCTTGGAGTTTGCATTGGTTATTTGATACATCCGTATATCCATTAGTGTGGATTGGATACCCCGCTGCGCGGGTCAATTTTTTGTCATTTAGTTAAGAGATTTATGTAAGTCTTTCTGAGAAGGTTTCGCGAGCGGCGGTAACAAGTGGTCTGCATATGGTTTACCGAACGTAGTCATGGGTCGGCCTATGAGAAATAGCTAACAATGTTTTTTTGGTTTAAGAGAGATTTGTGAAATTGGGCTTTGGGCCTGCATTCTATTTTAAGACATCGTGAGGCGCGACCTACGAAAACGTTCCGCTCTGCGAAATCCTATTTCACTATTCAATCATAAGATTTAAGCTGTGTACCAGTATTATTGTGTGAACTATAGACAATTATAATTTGCAGAACATTCACGACTATCTTTTAATTAATATCGCGTTACCACGCCCAATTTAAGCTACTTCTAATCACGTCTGAGAGCTATCTGCGAATCTCAGTACGTGACGTTCCGTTATCAGAAGCTGGGATATCCGCGACCCGATTAAAAATGCCGCGTCCGCGTGTGAATAATGTGCGTAGTGAAAAAGACAATGACTGTAGTAGTGACTCCCAGTGGAAAAGACTGTTTGAGGCCCAAAATGAAACATTACGGGCACTCGTTAATACCTTACATGCGCCGGCGACAAATAGTTCGCCCAACTGGACCTCAATACCTGAATTCAATCCAGACCGCCCGGATTCCGATGCACTGTCGTGGTGTTCTACAACAGAACTTTGTTTCGAAGATAACTCACTGCAAGGGGGAAAACTGATTGCCATCCTTAGCAAAGCCCTTAAAGGTTCTGCGTCGTCGTGGCTGGCCCAAGCTAGTTATGCGGGAATAACGTGGCCGGAATTCAAGACATTGTTCCTGAATCGATTTAGTATAACCGAGACACAAGCAAGCACATTAATCAATATGCTTAATGACAAGATACGCGAAGATGAAAATTATGGATCATATGCAAATAGACATGTGACTCAGCTACTGAACCGTTGGAAAACAGCGAGCGTAGAGCAGATAGCCGTATCTACAGTAATGGCTATCTTAGCTCAACAAGATTCGAGACTCCGCCGTCTGGCATGTACAACCGAAATAAATACACGACAAAAACTACAACAAGAACTGCAGGCAGTGTCGTATTTAAAGAGAAAAGCCAGTATTGACATCAAGAGAATTGCCTAAACCAAAACATCTATCATCATCATCTACAACACTTACAAACGATCCGTTATGGTTGCAATCATTTGTCAACGAAGGAGAGAGGGGCCTCACCAACGCCGAGGGAGTTAAGAATTTTACCGCAGATGCCACAGGCTACGTTGCGTTAGTTGAACGTGAGTATGACGCTTTGGCGGATTGTGACAAACACGTCGTAAAGGACGTCCCCAGAAGTGCATTTGCATACTACCACCACATCATGTGGTGGCATCGCGTTGCCTTAATGGCAAAACGCAGGGGCGAAGCGAGCCATGACCAGGATCGGCTGATCCACTTCGTCAATGGCTACGACGTTGTGTTAGGGGCGGGAGCCGCAACGTACTTATCAGGTATGGGCGACTACACTGACGTCAGAGGAGTGACCCACTACTTAACCGCAGAGGAGCCAGGCCCTGACGGGCATTTCGGTTTAATAACAGAACGAACCCATCGCGACTACGAAACGAAGATCGCGCCTACTATTTCGTTCAACCGGATCCTGTCGGACATGGAGGCCCGCGGAGACGACGCAGAGTTTAGAATGCCAGATGGCGTTCTCCCCCAACCACCAAGACCAGCCCAGCCAGCAGCAGCAGCTCAAGCGCCAGCGCCAGTTGCCGCACCGGCCAGAGGACGCGGGAGAGGAAGAGCCCGCGGCAGAGGGCGCCGCAATGAACTAGCACTGCTAGTTGACCGACGAGACGGCGAGCCAGAACCAGGCGACGCACTCGGCGGAATTCAGGAACCAGACGAGCCTGAACATGAAGAGGAGGATGAACCCGAACCTCCACCACCAAGACGAAACAGAGATTAACCTAGACAAACTCAGAGAACGCGCGGCAGCTTCCATCGAAAAAAATGCCCAGTATGATAAACAGCGATTCGATAAGTCTAAAGCACAAATTTCCAAATTTTGTGTTGGTGATTTTGTGTTGGTAGAAAATCACGAGAGAAATCAAACAAAACTAGACCCTAAGTTTCGAGGGCCATTAAAAATTATTGAATTACTTGAAGGCGACCGCTATTTACTAAAAGCCTTAGATAACAATAGAATCTATAAGTATGCACACGAGCGTGTTCGTGCGATGCCAGATTGTTACGTTCCCACAGAACTAGATATTTTTTCTCAAATTAGTGGCGATGAAGAACAGTCAGGTAAAGCCGTAGTCGACGCTATCGAATGTCAATAATTAAGAATGTAATTTGATTAAGATAAGTAACCTGTAATTACAAGGTGAATATCGAAATACATTGTTTACGTGACTTGTACTGTGACCAGTTGCTTACCGTCGATCGTAGGTCATATTCCTAGCCCAGTCTAGCTGGTGTCGGAGACTGCGCGGCGGCGGTGGGTGGTGGGTGCACAGTGGGCTGGCAGGAGTGCCAGATGTGGCGGTCGCTGTGCCAGAAGGTGACCGATGTGCAAGGTGATGGCGTGAGTGCCATAGGTGACGGTCGGTATGCCAGAGGGTGACCGAAGCGTCAGTTGATGGCCTGTGTGCTAGGGTGAGCCAGTGTGCTCCTGTGTTGGCCGGTGTGCCATTATGGTGGCTGGAGTGCCTAGTGGTGACTGTGTGCTATGTGTTAGCCGGTTTTCCAGGCGCTGCCAGTGCGCTGTTGGTTATTAAGTCACATAAACATGTAGAGATATTATGTTGATGAGAAATTTAAACCTCATGGCAACGATTGACAATGTACGAAGTGGAAACCTGACAGTCGATACATAGTGGTAGTATAGGCAGGATAGCCGAGTGTTAACTACATAATAAAAATGTTTTCAGATCAGTGCTGAAACCCAGCAACGAGTGAGTCTATCTAGACATGGCACACGAGGACGTGTGATAGTCAGGATCGCCGTGTCGACGCGCGCGCAAATAGCGCGTCAAGCATTAACTACTGCAATGTTTTGTTCTACTTGATAGTTTAAGACTAAATAGCCAATTATTTTAAAGTGCTTGGAGTTTGCATTGGTTATTTGATACATCCGTATATCCATTAGTGTGGATTGGATACCCCGCTGCGCGGGTCAATTTTTTGTCATTTAGTTAAGAGATTTATGTAAGTCTTTCTGAGAAGGTTTCGCGAGCGGCGGTAACAAGTGGTCTGCATATGGTTTACCGAACGTAGTCATGGGTCGGCCTATGAGAAATAGCTAACAATGTTTTTTTGGTTTAAGAGAGATTTGTGAAATTGGGCTTTGGGCCTGCATTCTATTTTAAGACATCGTGAGGCGCGACCTACGAAAACGTTCCGCTCTGCGAAATCCTATTTCACTATTCAATCATAAGATTTAAGCTGTGTACCAGTATTATTGTGTGAACTATAGACAATTATAATTTGCAGAACATTCACGACTATCTTTTAATTAATATCGCGTTACCACGCCCAATTTAAGCTACTTCTAATCACGTCTGAGAGCTATCTGCGAATCTCAGTACGTGACGTTCCGTTATCAGAAGCTGGGATATCCGCGACCCGATTAAAAATGCCGCGTCCGCGTGTGAATAATGTGCGTAGTGAAAAAGACAATGACTGTAGTAGTGACTCCCAGTGGAAAAGACTGTTTGAGGCCCAAAATGAAACATTACGGGCACTCGTTAATACCTTACATGCGCCGGCGACAAATAGTTCGCCCAACTGGACCTCAATACCTGAATTCAATCCAGACCGCCCGGATTCCGATGCACTGTCGTGGTGTTCTACAACAGAACTTTGTTTCGAAGATAACTCACTGCAAGGGGGAAAACTGATTGCCATCCTTAGCAAAGCCCTTAAAGGTTCTGCGTCGTCGTGGCTGGCCCAAGCTAGTTATGCGGGAATAACGTGGCCGGAATTCAAGACATTGTTCCTGAATCGATTTAGTATAACCGAGACACAAGCAAGCACATTAATCAATATGCTTAATGACAAGATACGCGAAGATGAAAATTATGGATCATATGCAAATAGACATGTGACTCAGCTACTGAACCGTTGGAAAACAGCGAGCGTAGAGCAGATAGCCGTATCTACAGTAATGGCTATCTTAGCTCAACAAGATTCGAGACTCCGCCGTCTGGCATGTACAACCGAAATAAATACACGACAAAAACTACAACAAGAACTGCAGGCAGTGTCGTATTTAAAGAGAAAAGCCAGTATTGACATCAAGAGAATTGCCTAAACCAAAACATCTATCATCATCATCTACAACACTTACAAACGATCCGTTATGGTTGCAATCATTTGTCAACGAAGGAGAGAGGGGCCTCACCAACGCCGAGGGAGTT
Source organism: Aporophyla lueneburgensis (assembly GCA_932294355.1). Classification (NCBI taxonomy): domain Eukaryota; kingdom Metazoa; phylum Arthropoda; class Insecta; order Lepidoptera; family Noctuidae; genus Aporophyla; species Aporophyla lueneburgensis. Next base: position 25,177 of record CAKOAL010000041.1, on the reverse strand, counting down.
AAGAATTTTACCGCAGATGCCACAGGCTACGTTGCGTTAGTTGAACGTGAGTATGACGCTTTGGCGGATTGTGACAAACACGTCGTAAAGGACGTCCCCAGAAGTGCATTTGCATACTACCACCACATCATGTGGTGGCATCGCGTTGCCTTAATGGCAAAACGCAGGGGCGAAGCGAGCCATGACCAGGATCGGCTGATCCACTTCGTCAATGGCTACGACGTTGTGTTAGGGGCGGGAGCCGCAACGTACTTATCAGGTATGGGCGACTACACTGACGTCAGAGGAGTGACCCACTACTTAACCGCAGAGGAGCCAGGCCCTGCCGGGCATTTCGGTTTAATAACAGAACGAACCCATCGCGACTACGAAACGAAGATCGCGCCTACTATTTCGTTCAACCGGATCCTGTCGGACATGGAGGCCCGCGGAGACGACGCAGAGTTTAGAATGCCAGATGGCGTTCTCCCCCAACCACCAAGACCAGCCCAGCCAGCAGCAGCAGCTCAAGCGCCAGCGCCAGTTGCCGCACCGGCCAGAGGACGCGGGAGAGGAAGAGCCCGCGGCAGAGGGCGCCGCAATGAACTAGCACTGCTAGTTGACCGACGAGACGGCGAGCCAGAACCAGGCGACGCACTCGGCGGAATTCAGGAACCAGACGAGCCTGAACATGAAGAGGAGGATGAACCCGAACCTCCACCACCAAGACGAAACAGAGATTAACCTAGACAAACTCAGAGAACGCGCGGCAGCTTCCATCGAAAAAAATGCCCAGTATGATAAACAGCGATTCGATAAGTCTAAAGCACAAATTTCCAAATTTTGTGTTGGTGATTTTGTGTTGGTAGAAAATCACGAGAGAAATCAAACAAAACTAGACCCTAAGTTTCGAGGGCCATTAAAAATTATTGAATTACTTGAAGGCGACCGCTATTTACTAAAAGCCTTAGATAACAATAGAATCTATAAGTATGCACACGAGCGTGTTCGTGCGATGCCAGATTGTTACGTTCCCACAGAACTAGATATTTTTTCTCAAATTAGTGGCGATGAAGAACAGTCAGGTAAAGCCGTAGTCGACGCTATCGAATGTCAATAATTAAGAATGTAATTTGATTAAGATAAGTAACCTGTAATTACAAGGTGAATATCGAAATACATTGTTTACGTGACTTGTACTGTGACCAGTTGCTTACCGTCGATCGTAGGTCATATTCCTAGCCCAGTCTAGCTGGTGTCGGAGACTGCGCGGCGGCGGTGGGTGGTGGGTGCACAGTGGGCTGGCAGGAGTGCCAGATGTGGCGGTCGCTGTGCCAGAAGGTGACCGATGTGCAAGGTGATGGCGTGAGTGCCATAGGTGACGGTCGGTATGCCAGAGGGTGACCGAAGCGTCAGTTGATGGCCTGTGTGCTAGGGTGAGCCAGTGTGCTCCTGTGTTGGCCGGTGTGCCATTATGGTGGCTGGAGTGCCTAGTGGTGACTGTGTGCTATGTGTTAGCCGGTTTTCCAGGCGCTGCCAGTGCGCTGTTGGTTATTAAGTCACATAAACATGTAGAGATATTATGTTGATGAGAAATTTAAACCTCATGGCAACGATTGACAATGTACGAAGTGGAAACCTGACAGTCGATACATAGTGGTAGTATAGGCAGGATAGCCGAGTGTTAACTACATAATAAAAATGTTTTCAGATCAGTGCTGAAACCCAGCAACGAGTGAGTCTATCTAGACATGGCACACGAGGACGTGTGATAGTCAGGATCGCCGTGTCGACGCGCGCGCAAATAGCGCGTCAAGCATTAACTACTGCAATGTTTTGTTCTACTTGATAGTTTAAGACTAAATAGCCAATTATTTTAAAGTGCTTGGAGTTTGCATTGGTTATTTGATACATCCGTATATCCATTAGTGTGGATTGGATACCCCGCTGCGCGGGTCAATTTTTTGTCATTTAGTTAAGAGATTTATGTAAGTCTTTCTGAGAAGGTTTCGCGAGCGGCGGTAACAAGTGGTCTGCATATGGTTTACCGAACGTAGTCATGGGTCGGCCTATGAGAAATAGCTAACAATGTTTTTTTGGTTTAAGAGAGATTTGTGAAATTGGGCTTTGGGCCTGCATTCTATTTTAAGACATCGTGAGGCGCGACCTACGAAAACGTTCCGCTCTGCGAAATCCTATTTCACTATTCAATCATAAGATTTAAGCTGTGTACCAGTATTATTGTGTGAACTATAGACAATTATAATTTGCAGAACATTCACGACTATCTTTTAATTAATATCGCGTTACCACGCCCAATTTAAGCTACTTCTAATCACGTCTGAGAGCTATCTGCGAATCTCAGTACGTGACGTTCCGTTATCAGAAGCTGGGATATCCGCGACCCGATTAAAAATGCCGCGTCCGCGTGTGAATAATGTGCGTAGTGAAAAAGACAATGACTGTAGTAGTGACTCCCAGTGGAAAAGACTGTTTGAGGCCCAAAATGAAACATTACGGGCACTCGTTAATACCTTACATGCGCCGGCGACAAATAGTTCGCCCAACTGGACCTCAATACCTGAATTCAATCCAGACCGCCCGGATTCCGATGCACTGTCGTGGTGTTCTACAACAGAACTTTGTTTCGAAGATAACTCACTGCAAGGGGGAAAACTGATTGCCATCCTTAGCAAAGCCCTTAAAGGTTCTGCGTCGTCGTGGCTGGCCCAAGCTAGTTATGCGGGAATAACGTGGCCGGAATTCAAGACATTGTTCCTGAATCGATTTAGTATAACCGAGACACAAGCAAGCACATTAATCAATATGCTTAATGACAAGATACGCGAAGATGAAAATTATGGATCATATGCAAATAGACATGTGACTCAGCTACTGAACCGTTGGAAAACAGCGAGCGTAGAGCAGATAGCCGTATCTACAGTAATGGCTATCTTAGCTCAACAAGATTCGAGACTCCGCCGTCTGGCATGTACAACCGAAATAAATACACGACAAAAACTACAACAAGAACTGCAGGCAGTGTCGTATTTAAAGAGAAAAGCCAGTATTGACATCAAGAGAATTGCCTAAACCAAAACATCTATCATCATCATCTACAACACTTACAAACGATCCGTTATGGTTGCAATCATTTGTCAACGAAGGAGAGAGGGGCCTCACCAACGCCGAGGGAGTTAAGAATTTTACCGCAGATGCCACAGGCTACGTTGCGTTAGTTGAACGTGAGTATGACGCTTTGGCGGATTGTGACAAACACGTCGTAAAGGACGTCCCCAGAAGTGCATTTGCATACTACCACCACATCATGTGGTGGCATCGCGTTGCCTTAATGGCAAAACGCAGGGGCGAAGCGAGCCATGACCAGGATCGGCTGATCCACTTCGTCAATGGCTACGACGTTGTGTTAGGGGCGGGAGCCGCAACGTACTTATCAGGTATGGGCGACTACACTGACGTCAGAGGAGTGACCCACTACTTAACCGCAGAGGAGCCAGGCCCTGACGGGCATTTCGGTTTAATAACAGAACGAACCCATCGCGACTACGAAACGAAGATCGCGCCTACTATTTCGTTCAACCGGATCCTGTCGGACATGGAGGCCCGCGGAGACGACGCAGAGTTTAGAATGCCAGATGGCGTTCTCCCCCAACCACCAAGACCAGCCCAGCCAGCAGCAGCAGCTCAAGCGCCAGCGCCAGTTGCCGCACCGGCCAGAGGACGCGGGAGAGGAAGAGCCCGCGGCAGAGGGCGCCGCAATGAACTAGCACTGCTAGTTGACCGACGAGACGGCGAGCCAGAACCAGGCGACGCACTCGGCGGAATTCAGGAACCAGACGAGCCTGAACATGAAGAGGAGGATGAACCCGAACCTCCACCACCAAGACGAAACAGAGATTAACCTAGACAAACTCAGAGAACGCGCGGCAGCTTCCATCGAAAAAAATGCCCAGTATGATAAACAGCGATTCGATAAGTCTAAAGCACAAATTTCCAAATTTTGTGTTGGTGATTTTGTGTTGGTAGAAAATCACGAGAGAAATCAAACAAAACTAGACCCTAAGTTTCGAGGGCCATTAAAAATTATTGAATTACTTGAAGGCGACCGCTATTTACTAAAAGCCTTAGATAACAATAGAATCTATAAGTATGCACACGAGCGTGTTCGTGCGATGCCAGATTGTTACGTTCCCACAGAACTAGATATTTTTTCTCAAATTAGTGGCGATGAAGAACAGTCAGGTAAAGCCGTAGTCGACGCTATCGAATGTCAATAATTAAGAATGTAATTTGATTAAGATAAGTAACCTGTAATTACAAGGTGAATATCGAAATACATTGTTTACGTGACTTGTACTGTGACCAGTTGCTTACCGTCGATCGTAGGTCATATTCCTAGCCCAGTCTAGCTGGTGTCGGAGACTGCGCGGCGGCGGTGGGTGGTGGGTGCACAGTGGGCTGGCAGGAGTGCCAGATGTGGCGGTCGCTGTGCCAGAAGGTGACCGATGTGCAAGGTGATGGCGTGAGTGCCATAGGTGACGGTCGGTATGCCAGAGGGTGACCGAAGCGTCAGTTGATGGCCTGTGTGCTAGGGTGAGCCAGTGTGCTCCTGTGTTGGCCGGTGTGCCATTATGGTGGCTGGAGTGCCTAGTGGTGACTGTGTGCTATGTGTTAGCCGGTTTTCCAGGCGCTGCCAGTGCGCTGTTGGTTATTAAGTCACATAAACATGTAGAGATATTATGTTGATGAGAAATTTAAACCTCATGGCAACGATTGACAATGTACGAAGTGGAAACCTGACAGTCGATACATAGTGGTAGTATAGGCAGGATAGCCGAGTGTTAACTACATAATAAAAATGTTTTCAGATCAGTGCTGAAACCCAGCAACGAGTGAGTCTATCTAGACATGGCACACGAGGACGTGTGATAGTCAGGATCGCCGTGTCGACGCGCGCGCAAATAGCGCGTCAAGCATTAACTACTGCAATGTTTTGTTCTACTTGATAGTTTAAGACTAAATAGCCAATTATTTTAAAGTGCTTGGAGTTTGCATTGGTTATTTGATACATCCGTATATCCATTAGTGTGGATTGGATACCCCGCTGCGCGGGTCAATTTTTTGTCATTTAGTTAAGAGATTTATGTAAGTCTTTCTGAGAAGGTTTCGCGAGCGGCGGTAACAAGTGGTCTGCATATGGTTTACCGAACGTAGTCATGGGTCGGCCTATGAGAAATAGCTAACAATGTTTTTTTGGTTTAAGAGAGATTTGTGAAATTGGGCTTTGGGCCTGCATTCTATTTTAAGACATCGTGAGGCGCGACCTACGAAAACGTTCCGCTCTGCGAAATCCTATTTCACTATTCAATCATAAGATTTAAGCTGTGTACCAGTATTATTGTGTGAACTATAGACAATTATAATTTGCAGAACATTCACGACTATCTTTTAATTAATATCGCGTTACCACGCCCAATTTAAGCTACTTCTAATCACGTCTGAGAGCTATCTGCGAATCTCAGTACGTGACGTTCCGTTATCAGAAGCTGGGATATCCGCGACCCGATTAAAAATGCCGCGTCCGCGTGTGAATAATGTGCGTAGTGAAAAAGACAATGACTGTAGTAGTGACTCCCAGTGGAAAAGACTGTTTGAGGCCCAAAATGAAACATTACGGGCACTCGTTAATACCTTACATGCGCCGGCGACAAATAGTTCGCCCAACTGGACCTCAATACCTGAATTCAATCCAGACCGCCCGGATTCCGATGCACTGTCGTGGTGTTCTACAACAGAACTTTGTTTCGAAGATAACTCACTGCAAGGGGGAAAACTGATTGCCATCCTTAGCAAAGCCCTTAAAGGTTCTGCGTCGTCGTGGCTGGCCCAAGCTAGTTATGCGGGAATAACGTGGCCGGAGTTCAAGACATTGTTCCTGAATCGATTTAGTATAACCGAGACACAAGCAAGCACATTAATCAATATGCTTAATGACAAGATACGCGAAGATGAAAATTATGGATCATATGCAAATAGACATGTGACTCAGCTACTGAACCGTTGGAAAACAGCGAGCGTAGAGCAGATAGCCGTATCTACAGTAATGGCTATCTTAGCTCAACAAGATTCGAGACTCCGCCGTCTGGCATGTACAACCGAAATAAATACACGACAAAAACTACAACAAGAACTGCAGGCAGTGTCGTATTTAAAGAGAAAAGCCAGTATTGACATCAAGAGAATTGCCTAAACCAAAACATCTATCATCATCATCTACAACACTTACAAACGATCCGTTATGGTTGCAATCATTTGTCAACGAAGGAGAGAGGGGCCTCACCAACGCCGAGGGAGTTAAGAATTTTACCGCAGATGCCACAGGCTACGTTGCGTTAGTTGAACGTGAGTATGACGCTTTGGCGGATTGTGACAAACACGTCGTAAAGGACGTCCCCAGAAGTGCATTTGCATACTACCACCACATCATGTGGTGGCATCGCGTTGCCTTAATGGCAAAACGCAGGGGCGAAGCGAGCCATGACCAGGATCGGCTGATCCACTTCGTCAATGGCTACGACGTTGTGTTAGGGGCGGGAGCCGCAACGTACTTATCAGGTATGGGCGACTACACTGACGTCAGAGGAGTGACCCACTACTTAACCGCAGAGGAGCCAGGCCCTGACGGGCATTTCGGTTTAATAACAGAACGAACCCATCGCGACTACGAAACGAAGATCGCGCCTACTATTTCGTTCAACCGGATCCTGTCGGACATGGAGGCCCGCGGAGACGACGCAGAGTTTAGAATGCCAGATGGCGTTCTCCCCCAACCACCAAGACCAGCCCAGCCAGCAGCAGCAGCTCAAGCGCCAGCGCCAGTTGCCGCACCGGCCAGAGGACGCGGGAGAGGAAGAGCCCGCGGCAGAGGGCGCCGCAATGAACTAGCACTGCTAGTTGACCGACGAGACGGCGAGCCAGAACCAGGCGACGCACTCGGCGGAATTCAGGAACCAGACGAGCCTGAACATGAAGAGGAGGATGAACCCGAACCTCCACCACCAAGACGAAACAGAGATTAACCTAGACAAACTCAGAGAACGCGCGGCAGCTTCCATCGAAAAAAATGCCCAGTATGATAAACAGCGATTCGATAAGTCTAAAGCACAAATTTCCAAATTTTGTGTTGGTGATTTTGTGTTGGTAGAAAATCACGAGAGAAATCAAACAAAACTAGACCCTAAGTTTCGAGGGCCATTAAAAATTATTGAATTACTTGAAGGCGACCGCTATTTACTAAAAGCCTTAGATAACAATAGAATCTATAAGTATGCACACGAGCGTGTTCGTGCGATGCCAGATTGTTACGTTCCCACAGAACTAGATATTTTTTCTCAAATTAGTGGCGATGAAGAACAGTCAGGTAAAGCCGTAGTCGACGCTATCGAATGTCAATAATTAAGAATGTAATTTGATTAAGATAAGTAACCTGTAATTACAAGGTGAATATCGAAATACATTGTTTACGTGACTTGTACTGTGACCAGTTGCTTACCGTCGATCGTAGGTCATATTCCTAGCCCAGTCTAGCTGGTGTCGGAGACTGCGCGGCGGCGGTGGGTGGTGGGTGCACAGTGGGCTGGCAGGAGTGCCAGATGTGGCGGTCGCTGTGCCAGAAGGTGACCGATGTGCAAGGTGATGGCGTGAGTGCCATAGGTGACGGTCGGTATGCCAGAGGGTGACCGAAGCGTCAGTTGATGGCCTGTGTGCTAGGGTGAGCCAGTGTGCTCCTGTGTTGGCCGGTGTGCCATTATGGTGGCTGGAGTGCCTAGTGGTGACTGTGTGCTATGTGTTAGCCGGTTTTCCAGGCGCTGCCAGTGCGCTGTTGGTTATTAAGTCACATAAACATGTAGAGATATTATGTTGATGAGAAATTTAAACCTCATGGCAACGATTGACAATGTACGAAGTGGAAACCTGACAGTCGATACATAGTGGTAGTATAGGCAGGATAGCCGAGTGTTAACTACATAATAAAAATGTTTTCAGATCAGTGCTGAAACCCAGCAACGAGTGAGTCTATCTAGACATGGCACACGAGGACGTGTGATAGTCAGGATCGCCGTGTCGACGCGCGCGCAAATAGCGCGTCAAGCATTAACTACTGCAATGTTTTGTTCTACTTGATAGTTTAAGACTAAATAGCCAATTATTTTAAAGTGCTTGGAGTTTGCATTGGTTATTTGATACATCCGTATATCCATTAGTGTGGATTGGATACCCCGCTGCGCGGGTCAATTTTTTGTCATTTAGTTAAGAGATTTATGTAAGTCTTTCTGAGAAGGTTTCGCGAGCGGCGGTAACAAGTGGTCTGCATATGGTTTACCGAACGTAGTCATGGGTCGGCCTATGAGAAATAGCTAACAATGTTTTTTTGGTTTAAGAGAGATTTGTGAAATTGGGCTTTGGGCCTGCATTCTATTTTAAGACATCGTGAGGCGCGACCTACGAAAACGTTCCGCTCTGCGAAATCCTATTTCACTATTCAATCATAAGATTTAAGCTGTGTACCAGTATTATTGTGTGAACTATAGACAATTATAATTTGCAGAACATTCACGACTATCTTTTAATTAATATCGCGTTACCACGCCCAATTTAAGCTACTTCTAATCACGTCTGAGAGCTATCTGCGAATCTCAGTACGTGACGTTCCGTTATCAGAAGCTGGGATATCCGCGACCCGATTAAAAATGCCGCGTCCGCGTGTGAATAATGTGCGTAGTGAAAAAGACAATGACTGTAGTAGTGACTCCCAGTGGAAAAGACTGTTTGAGGCCCAAAATGAAACATTACGGGCACTCGTTAATACCTTACATGCGCCGGCGACAAATAGTTCGCCCAACTGGACCTCAATACCTGAATTCAATCCAGACCGCCCGGATTCCGATGCACTGTCGTGGTGTTCTACAACAGAACTTTGTTTCGAAGATAACTCACTGCAAGGGGGAAAACTGATTGCCATCCTTAGCAAAGCCCTTAAAGGTTCTGCGTCGTCGTGGCTGGCCCAAGCTAGTTATGCGGGAATAACGTGGCCGGAATTCAAGACATTGTTCCTGAATCGATTTAGTATAACCGAGACACAAGCAAGCACATTAATCAATATGCTTAATGACAAGATACGCGAAGATGAAAATTATGGATCATATGCAAATAGACATGTGACTCAGCTACTGAACCGTTGGAAAACAGCGAGCGTAGAGCAGATAGCCGTATCTACAGTAATGGCTATCTTAGCTCAACAAGATTCGAGACTCCGCCGTCTGGCATGTACAACCGAAATAAATACACGACAAAAACTACAACAAGAACTGCAGGCAGTGTCGTATTTAAAGAGAAAAGCCAGTATTGACATCAAGAGAATTGCCTAAACCAAAACATCTATCATCATCATCTACAACACTTACAAACGATCCGTTATGGTTGCAATCATTTGTCAACGAAGGAGAGAGGGGCCTCACCAACGCCGAGGGAGTTAAGAATTTTACCGCAGATGCCACAGGCTACGTTGCGTTAGTTGAACGTGAGTATGACGCTTTGGCGGATTGTGACAAACACGTCGTAAAGGACGTCCCCAGAAGTGCATTTGCATACTACCACCACATCATGTGGTGGCATCGCGTTGCCTTAATGGCAAAACGCAGGGGCGAAGCGAGCCATGACCAGGATCGGCTGATCCACTTCGTCAATGGCTACGACGTTGTGTTAGGGGCGGGAGCCGCAACGTACTTATCAGGTATGGGCGACTACACTGACGTCAGAGGAGTGACCCACTACTTAACCGCAGAGGAGCCAGGCCCTGACGGGCATTTCGGTTTAATAACAGAACGAACCCATCGCGACTACGAAACGAAGATCGCGCCTACTATTTCGTTCAACCGGATCCTGTCGGACATGGAGGCCCGCGGAGACGACGCAGAGTTTAGAATGCCAGATGGCGTTCTCCCCCAACCACCAAGACCAGCCCAGCCAGCAGCAGCAGCTCAAGCGCCAGCGCCAGTTGCCGCACCGACCAGAGGACGCGGGAGAGGAAGAGCCCGCGGCAGAGGGCGCCGCAATGAACTAGCACTGCTAGTTGACCGACGAGACGGCGAGCCAGAACCAGGCGACGCACTCGGCGGAATTCAGGAACCAGACGAGCCTGAACATGAAGAGGAGGATGAACCCGAACCTCCACCACCAAGACGAAACAGAGATTAACCTAGACAAACTCAGAGAACGCGCGGCAGCTTCCATCGAAAAAAATGCCCAGTATGATAAACAGCGATTCGATAAGTCTAAAGCACAAATTTCCAAATTTTGTGTTGGTGATTTTGTGTTGGTAGAAAATCACGAGAGAAATCAAACAAAACTAGACCCTAAGTTTCGAGGGCCATTAAAAATTATTGAATTACTTGAAGGCGACCGCTATTTACTAAAAGCCTTAGATAACAATAGAATCTATAAGTATGCACACGAGCGTGTTCGTGCGATGCCAGATTGTTACGTTCCCACAGAACTAGATATTTTTTCTCAAATTAGTGGCGATGAAGAACAGTCAGGTAAAGCCGTAGTCGACGCTATCGAATGTCAATAATTAAGAATGTAATTTGATTAAGATAAGTAACCTGTAATTACAAGGTGAATATCGAAATACATTGTTTACGTGACTTGTACTGTGACCAGTTGCTTACCGTCGATCGTAGGTCATATTCCTAGCCCAGTCTAGCTGGTGTCGGAGACTGCGCGGCGGCGGTGGGTGGTGGGTGCACAGTGGGCTGGCAGGAGTGCCAGATGTGGCGGTCGCTGTGCCAGAAGGTGACCGATGTGCAAGGTGATGGCGTGAGTGCCATAGGTGACGGTCGGTATGCCAGAGGGTGACCGAAGCGTCAGTTGATGGCCTGTGTGCTAGGGTGAGCCAGTGTGCTCCTGTGTTGGCCGGTGTGCCATTATGGTGGCTGGAGTGCCTAGTGGTGACTGTGTGCTATGTGTTAGCCGGTTTTCCAGGCGCTGCCAGTGCGCTGTTGGTTATTAAGTCACATAAACATGTAGAGATATTATGTTGATGAGAAATTTAAACCTCATGGCAACGATTGACAATGTACGAAGTGGAAACCTGACAGTCGATACATAGTGGTAGTATAGGCAGGATAGCCGAGTGTTAACTACATAATAAAAATGTTTTCAGATCAGTGCTGAAACCCAGCAACGAGTGAGTCTATCTAGACATGGCACACGAGGACGTGTGATAGTCAGGATCGCCGTGTCGACGCGCGCGCAAATAGCGCGTCAAGCATTAACTACTGCAATGTTTTGTTCTACTTGATAGTTTAAGACTAAATAGCCAATTATTTTAAAGTGCTTGGAGTTTGCATTGGTTATTTGATACATCCGTATATCCATTAGTGTGGATTGGATACCCCGCTGCGCGGGTCAATTTTTTGTCATTTAGTTAAGAGATTTATGTAAGTCTTTCTGAGAAGGTTTCGCGAGCGGCGGTAACAAGTGGTCTGCATATGGTTTACCGAACGTAGTCATGGGTCGGCCTATGAGAAATAGCTAACAATGTTTTTTTGGTTTAAGAGAGATTTGTGAAATTGGGCTTTGGGCCTGCATTCTATTTTAAGACATCGTGAGGCGCGACCTACGAAAACGTTCCGCTCTGCGAAATCCTATTTCACTATTCAATCATAAGATTTAAGCTGTGTACCAGTATTATTGTGTGAACTATAGACAATTATAATTTGCAGAACATTCACGACTATCTTTTAATTAATATCGCGTTACCACGCCCAATTTAAGCTACTTCTAATCACGTCTGAGAGCTATCTGCGAATCTCAGTACGTGACGTTCCGTTATCAGAAGCTGGGATATCCGCGACCCGATTAAAAATGCCGCGTCCGCGTGTGAATAATGTGCGTAGTGAAAAAGACAATGACTGTAGTAGTGACTCCCAGTGGAAAAGACTGTTTGAGGCCCAAAATGAAACATTACGGGCACTCGTTAATACCTTACATGCGCCGGCGACAAATAGTTCGCCCAACTGGACCTCAATACCTGAATTCAATCCAGACCGCCCGGATTCCGATGCACTGTCGTGGTGTTCTACAACAGAACTTTGTTTCGAAGATAACTCACTGCAAGGGGGAAAACTGATTGCCATCCTTAGCAAAGCCCTTAAAGGTTCTGCGTCGTCGTGGCTGGCCCAAGCTAGTTATGCGGGAATAACGTGGCCGGAGTTCAAGACATTGTTCCTGAATCGATTTAGTATAACCGAGACACAAGCAAGCACATTAATCAATATGCTTAATGACAAGATACGCGAAGATGAAAATTATGGATCATATGCAAATAGACATGTGACTCAGCTACTGAACCGTTGGAAAACAGCGAGCGTAGAGCAGATAGCCGTATCTACAGTAATGGCTATCTTAGCTCAACAAGATTCGAGACTCCGCCGTCTGGCATGTACAACCGAAATAAATACACGACAAAAACTACAACAAGAACTGCAGGCAGTGTCGTATTTAAAGAGAAAAGCCAGTATTGACATCAAGAGAATTGCCTAAACCAAAACATCTATCATCATCATCTACAACACTTACAAACGATCCGTTATGGTTGCAATCATTTGTCAACGAAGGAGAGAGGGGCCTCACCAACGCCGAGGGAGTTAAGAATTTTACCGCAGATGCCACAGGCTACGTTGCGTTAGTTGAACGTGAGTATGACGCTTTGGCGGATTGTGACAAACACGTCGTAAAGGACGTCCCCAGAAGTGCATTTGCATACTACCACCACATCATGTGGTGGCATCGCGTTGCCTTAATGGCAAAACGCAGGGGCGAAGCGAGCCATGACCAGGATCGGCTGATCCACTTCGTCAATGGCTACGACGTTGTGTTAGGGGCGGGAGCCGCAACGTACTTATCAGGTATGGGCGACTACACTGACGTCAGAGGAGTGACCCACTACTTAACCGCAGAGGAGCCAGGCCCTGACGGGCATTTCGGTTTAATAACAGAACGAACCCATCGCGACTACGAAACGAAGATCGCGCCTACTATTTCGTTCAACCGGATCCTGTCGGACATGGAGGCCCGCGGAGACGACGCAGAGTTTAGAATGCCAGATGGCGTTCTCCCCCAACCACCAAGACCAGCCCAGCCAGCAGCAGCAGCTCAAGCGCCAGCGCCAGTTGCCGCACCGGCCAGAGGACGCGGGAGAGGAAGAGCCCGCGGCAGAGGGCGCCGCAATGAACTAGCACTGCTAGTTGACCGACGAGACGGCGAGCCAGAACCAGGCGACGCACTCGGCGGAATTCAGGAACCAGACGAGCCTGAACATGAAGAGGAGGATGAACCCGAACCTCCACCACCAAGACGAAACAGAGATTAACCTAGACAAACTCAGAGAACGCGCGGCAGCTTCCATCGAAAAAAATGCCCAGTATGATAAACAGCGATTCGATAAGTCTAAAGCACAAATTTCCAAATTTTGTGTTGGTGATTTTGTGTTGGTAGAAAATCACGAGAGAAATCAAACAAAACTAGACCCTAAGTTTCGAGGGCCATTAAAAATTATTGAATTACTTGAAGGCGACCGCTATTTACTAAAAGCCTTAGATAACAATAGAATCTATAAGTATGCACACGAGCGTGTTCGTGCGATGCCAGATTGTTACGTTCCCACAGAACTAGATATTTTTTCTCAAATTAGTGGCGATGAAGAACAGTCAGGTAAAGCCGTAGTCGACGCTATCGAATGTCAATAATTAAGAATGTAATTTGATTAAGATAAGTAACCTGTAATTACAAGGTGAATATCGAAATACATTGTTTACGTGACTTGTACTGTGACCAGTTGCTTACCGTCGATCGTAGGTCATATTCCTAGCCCAGTCTAGCTGGTGTCGGAGACTGCGCGGCGGCGGTGGGTGGTGGGTGCACAGTGGGCTGGCAGGAGTGCCAGATGTGGCGGTCGCTGTGCCAGAAGGTGACCGATGTGCAAGGTGATGGCGTGAGTGCCATAGGTGACGGTCGGTATGCCAGAGGGTGACCGAAGCGTCAGTTGATGGCCTGTGTGCTAGGGTGAGCCAGTGTGCTCCTGTGTTGGCCGGTGTGCCATTATGGTGGCTGGAGTGCCTAGTGGTGACTGTGTGCTATGTGTTAGCCGGTTTTCCAGGCGCTGCCAGTGCGCTGTTGGTTATTAAGTCACATAAACATGTAGAGATATTATGTTGATGAGAAATTTAAACCTCATGGCAACGATTGACAATGTACGAAGTGGAAACCTGACAGTCGATACATAGTGGTAGTATAGGCAGGATAGCCGAGTGTTAACTACATAATAAAAATGTTTTCAGATCAGTGCTGAAACCCAGCAACGAGTGAGTCTATCTAGACATGGCACACGAGGACGTGTGATAGTCAGGATCGCCGTGTCGACGCGCGCGCAAATAGCGCGTCAAGCATTAACTACTGCAATGTTTTGTTCTACTTGATAGTTTAAGACTAAATAGCCAATTATTTTAAAGTGCTTGGAGTTTGCATTGGTTATTTGATACATCCGTATATCCATTAGTGTGGATTGGATACCCCGCTGCGCGGGTCAATTTTTTGTCATTTAGTTAAGAGATTTATGTAAGTCTTTCTGAGAAGGTTTCGCGAGCGGCGGTAACAAGTGGTCTGCATATGGTTTACCGAACGTAGTCATGGGTCGGCCTATGAGAAATAGCTAACAATGTTTTTTTGGTTTAAGAGAGATTTGTGAAATTGGGCTTTGGGCCTGCATTCTATTTTAAGACATCGTGAGGCGCGACCTACGAAAACGTTCCGCTCTGCGAAATCCTATTTCACTATTCAATCATAAGATTTAAGCTGTGTACCAGTATTATTGTGTGAACTATAGACAATTATAATTTGCAGAACATTCACGACTATCTTTTAATTAATATCGCGTTACCACGCCCAATTTAAGCTACTTCTAATCACGTCTGAGAGCTATCTGCGAATCTCAGTACGTGACGTTCCGTTATCAGAAGCTGGGATATCCGCGACCCGATTAAAAATGCCGCGTCCGCGTGTGAATAATGTGCGTAGTGAAAAAGACAATGACTGTAGTAGTGACTCCCAGTGGAAAAGACTGTTTGAGGCCCAAAATGAAACATTACGGGCACTCGTTAATACCTTACATGCGCCGGCGACAAATAGTTCGCCCAACTGGACCTCAATACCTGAATTCAATCCAGACCGCCCGGATTCCGATGCACTGTCGTGGTGTTCTACAACAGAACTTTGTTTCGAAGATAACTCACTGCAAGGGGGAAAACTGATTGCCATCCTTAGCAAAGCCCTTAAAGGTTCTGCGTCGTCGTGGCTGGCCCAAGCTAGTTATGCGGGAATAACGTGGCCGGAATTCAAGACATTGTTCCTGAATCGATTTAGTATAACCGAGACACAAGCAAGCACATTAATCAATATGCTTAATGACAAGATACGCGAAGATGAAAATTATGGATCATATGCAAATAGACATGTGACTCAGCTACTGAACCGTTGGAAAACAGCGAGCGTAGAGCAGATAGCCGTATCTACAGTAATGGCTATCTTAGCTCAACAAGATTCGAGACTCCGCCGTCTGGCATGTACAACCGAAATAAATACACGACAAAAACTACAACAAGAACTGCAGGCAGTGTCGTATTTAAAGAGAAAAGCCAGTATTGACATCAAGAGAATTGCCTAAACCAAAACATCTATCATCATCATCTACAACACTTACAAACGATCCGTTATGGTTGCAATCATTTGTCAACGAAGGAGAGAGGGGCCTCACCAACGCCGAGGGAGTTAAGAATTTTACCGCAGATGCCACAGGCTACGTTGCGTTAGTTGAACGTGAGTATGACGCTTTGGCGGATTGTGACAAACACGTCGTAAAGGACGTCCCCAGAAGTGCATTTGCATACTACCACCACATCATGTGGTGGCATCGCGTTGCCTTAATGGCAAAACGCAGGGGCGAAGCGAGCCATGACCAGGATCGGCTGATCCACTTCGTCAATGGCTACGACGTTGTGTTAGGGGCGGGAGCCGCAACGTACTTATCAGGTATGGGCGACTACACTGACGTCAGAGGAGTGACCCACTACTTAACCGCAGAGGAGCCAGGCCCTGACGGGCATTTCGGTTTAATAACAGAACGAACCCATCGCGACTACGAAACGAAGATCGCGCCTACTATTTCGTTCAACCGGATCCTGTCGGACATGGAGGCCCGCGGAGACGACGCAGAGTTTAGAATGCCAGATGGCGTTCTCCCCCAACCACCAAGACCAGCCCAGCCAGCAGCAGCAGCTCAAGCGCCAGCGCCAGTTGCCGCACCGACCAGAGGACGCGGGAGAGGAAGAGCCCGCGGCAGAGGGCGCCGCAATGAACTAGCACTGCTAGTTGACCGACGAGACGGCGAGCCAGAACCAGGCGACGCACTCGGCGGAATTCAGGAACCAGACGAGCCTGAACATGAAGAGGAGGATGAACCCGAACCTCCACCACCAAGACGAAACAGAGATTAACCTAGACAAACTCAGAGAACGCGCGGCAGCTTCCATCGAAAAAAATGCCCAGTATGATAAACAGCGATTCGATAAGTCTAAAGCACAAATTTCCAAATTTTGTGTTGGTGATTTTGTGTTGGTAGAAAATCACGAGAGAAATCAAACAAAACTAGACCCTAAGTTTCGAGGGCCATTAAAAATTATTGAATTACTTGAAGGCGACCGCTATTTACTAAAAGCCTTAGATAACAATAGAATCTATAAGTATGCACACGAGCGTGTTCGTGCGATGCCAGATTGTTACGTTCCCACAGAACTAGATATTTTTTCTCAAATTAGTGGCGATGAAGAACAGTCAGGTAAAGCCGTAGTCGACGCTATCGAATGTCAATAATTAAGAATGTAATTTGATTAAGATAAGTAACCTGTAATTACAAGGTGAATATCGAAATACATTGTTTACGTGACTTGTACTGTGACCAGTTGCTTACCGTCGATCGTAGGTCATATTCCTAGCCCAGTCTAGCTGGTGTCGGAGACTGCGCGGCGGCGGTGGGTGGTGGGTGCACAGTGGGCTGGCAGGAGTGCCAGATGTGGCGGTCGCTGTGCCAGAAGGTGACCGATGTGCAAGGTGATGGCGTGAGTGCCATAGGTGACGGTCGGTATGCCAGAGGGTGACCGAAGCGTCAGTTGATGGCCTGTGTGCTAGGGTGAGCCAGTGTGCTCCTGTGTTGGCCGGTGTGCCATTATGGTGGCTGGAGTGCCTAGTGGTGACTGTGTGCTATGTGTTAGCCGGTTTTCCAGGCGCTGCCAGTGCGCTGTTGGTTATTAAGTCACATAAACATGTAGAGATATTATGTTGATGAGAAATTTAAACCTCATGGCAACGATTGACAATGTACGAAGTGGAAACCTGACAGTCGATACATAGTGGTAGTATAGGCAGGATAGCCGAGTGTTAACTACATAATAAAAATGTTTTCAGATCAGTGCTGAAACCCAGCAACGAGTGAGTCTATCTAGACATGGCACACGAGGACGTGTGATAGTCAGGATCGCCGTGTCGACGCGCGCGCAAATAGCGCGTCAAGCATTAACTACTGCAATGTTTTGTTCTACTTGATAGTTTAAGACTAAATAGCCAATTATTTTAAAGTGCTTGGAGTTTGCATTGGTTATTTGATACATCCGTATATCCATTAGTGTGGATTGGATACCCCGCTGCGCGGGTCAATTTTTTGTCATTTAGTTAAGAGATTTATGTAAGTCTTTCTGAGAAGGTTTCGCGAGCGGCGGTAACAAGTGGTCTGCATATGGTTTACCGAACGTAGTCATGGGTCGGCCTATGAGAAATAGCTAACAATGTTTTTTTGGTTTAAGAGAGATTTGTGAAATTGGGCTTTGGGCCTGCATTCTATTTTAAGACATCGTGAGGCGCGACCTACGAAAACGTTCCGCTCTGCGAAATCCTATTTCACTATTCAATCATAAGATTTAAGCTGTGTACCAGTATTATTGTGTGAACTATAGACAATTATAATTTGCAGAACATTCACGACTATCTTTTAATTAATATCGCGTTACCACGCCCAATTTAAGCTACTTCTAATCACGTCTGAGAGCTATCTGCGAATCTCAGTACGTGACGTTCCGTTATCAGAAGCTGGGATATCCGCGACCCGATTAAAAATGCCGCGTCCGCGTGTGAATAATGTGCGTAGTGAAAAAGACAATGACTGTAGTAGTGACTCCCAGTGGAAAAGACTGTTTGAGGCCCAAAATGAAACATTACGGGCACTCGTTAATACCTTACATGCGCCGGCGACAAATAGTTCGCCCAACTGGACCTCAATACCTGAATTCAATCCAGACCGCCCGGATTCCGATGCACTGTCGTGGTGTTCTACAACAGAACTTTGTTTCGAAGATAACTCACTGCAAGGGGGAAAACTGATTGCCATCCTTAGCAAAGCCCTTAAAGGTTCTGCGTCGTCGTGGCTGGCCCAAGCTAGTTATGCGGGAATAACGTGGCCGGAATTCAAGACATTGTTCCTGAATCGATTTAGTATAACCGAGACACAAGCAAGCACATTAATCAATATGCTTAATGACAAGATACGCGAAGATGAAAATTATGGATCATATGCAAATAGACATGTGACTCAGCTACTGAACCGTTGGAAAACAGCGAGCGTAGAGCAGATAGCCGTATCTACAGTAATGGCTATCTTAGCTCAACAAGATTCGAGACTCCGCCGTCTGGCATGTACAACCGAAATAAATACACGACAAAAACTACAACAAGAACTGCAGGCAGTGTCGTATTTAAAGAGAAAAGCCAGTATTGACATCAAGAGAATTGCCTAAACCAAAACATCTATCATCATCATCTACAACACTTACAAACGATCCGTTATGGTTGCAATCATTTGTCAACGAAGGAGAGAGGGGCCTCACCAACGCCGAGGGAGTTAAGAATTTTACCGCAGATGCCACAGGCTACGTTGCGTTAGTTGAACGTGAGTATGACGCTTTGGCGGATTGTGACAAACACGTCGTAAAGGACGTCCCCAGAAGTGCATTTGCATACTACCACCACATCATGTGGTGGCATCGCGTTGCCTTAATGGCAAAACGCAGGGGCGAAGCGAGCCATGACCAGGATCGGCTGATCCACTTCGTCAATGGCTACGACGTTGTGTTAGGGGCGGGAGCCGCAACGTACTTATCAGGTATGGGCGACTACACTGACGTCAGAGGAGTGACCCACTACTTAACCGCAGAGGAGCCAGGCCCTGACGGGCATTTCGGTTTAATAACAGAACGAACCCATCGCGACTACGAAACGAAGATCGCGCCTACTATTTCGTTCAACCGGATCCTGTCGGACATGGAGGCCCGCGGAGACGACGCAGAGTTTAGAATGCCAGATGGCGTTCTCCCCCAACCACCAAGACCAGCCCAGCCAGCAGCAGCAGCTCAAGCGCCAGCGCCAGTTGCCGCACCGGCCAGAGGACGCGGGAGAGGAAGAGCCCGCGGCAGAGGGCGCCGCAATGAACTAGCACTGCTAGTTGACCGACGAGACGGCGAGCCAGAACCAGGCGACGCACTCGGCGGAATTCAGGAACCAGACGAGCCTGAACATGAAGAGGAGGATGAACCCGAACCTCCACCACCAAGACGAAACAGAGATTAACCTAGACAAACTCAGAGAACGCGCGGCAGCTTCCATCGAAAAAAATGCCCAGTATGATAAACAGCGATTCGATAAGTCTAAAGCACAAATTTCCAAATTTTGTGTTGGTGATTTTGTGTTGGTAGAAAATCACGAGAGAAATCAAACAAAACTAGACCCTAAGTTTCGAGGGCCATTAAAAATTATTGAATTACTTGAAGGCGACCGCTATTTACTAAAAGCCTTAGATAACAATAGAATCTATAAGTATGCACACGAGCGTGTTCGTGCGATGCCAGATTGTTACGTTCCCACAGAACTAGATATTTTTTCTCAAATTAGTGGCGATGAAGAACAGTCAGGTAAAGCCGTAGTCGACGCTATCGAATGTCAATAATTAAGAATGTAATTTGATTAAGATAAGTAACCTGTAATTACAAGGTGAATATCGAAATACATTGTTTACGTGACTTGTACTGTGACCAGTTGCTTACCGTCGATCGTAGGTCATATTCCTAGCCCAGTCTAGCTGGTGTCGGAGACTGCGCGGCGGCGGTGGGTGGTGGGTGCACAGTGGGCTGGCAGGAGTGCCAGATGTGGCGGTCGCTGTGCCAGAAGGTGACCGATGTGCAAGGTGATGGCGTGAGTGCCATAGGTGACGGTCGGTATGCCAGAGGGTGACCGAAGCGTCAGTTGATGGCCTGTGTGCTAGGGTGAGCCAGTGTGCTCCTGTGTTGGCCGGTGTGCCATTATGGTGGCTGGAGTGCCTAGTGGTGACTGTGTGCTATGTGTTAGCCGGTTTTCCAGGCGCTGCCAGTGCGCTGTTGGTTATTAAGTCACATAAACATGTAGAGATATTATGTTGATGAGAAATTTAAACCTCATGGCAACGATTGACAATGTACGAAGTGGAAACCTGACAGTCGATACATAGTGGTAGTATAGGCAGGATAGCCGAGTGTTAACTACATAATAAAAATGTTTTCAGATCAGTGCTGAAACCCAGCAACGAGTGAGTCTATCTAGACATGGCACACGAGGACGTGTGATAGTCAGGATCGCCGTGTCGACGCGCGCGCAAATAGCGCGTCAAGCATTAACTACTGCAATGTTTTGTTCTACTTGATAGTTTAAGACTAAATAGCCAATTATTTTAAAGTGCTTGGAGTTTGCATTGGTTATTTGATACATCCGTATATCCATTAGTGTGGATTGGATACCCCGCTGCGCGGGTCAATTTTTTGTCATTTAGTTAAGAGATTTATGTAAGTCTTTCTGAGAAGGTTTCGCGAGCGGCGGTAACAAGTGGTCTGCATATGGTTTACCGAACGTAGTCATGGGTCGGCCTATGAGAAATAGCTAACAATGTTTTTTTGGTTTAAGAGAGATTTGTGAAATTGGGCTTTGGGCCTGCATTCTATTTTAAGACATCGTGAGGCGCGACCTACGAAAACGTTCCGCTCTGCGAAATCCTATTTCACTATTCAATCATAAGATTTAAGCTGTGTACCAGTATTATTGTGTGAACTATAGACAATTATAATTTGCAGAACATTCACGACTATCTTTTAATTAATATCGCGTTACCACGCCCAATTTAAGCTACTTCTAATCACGTCTGAGAGCTATCTGCGAATCTCAGTACGTGACGTTCCGTTATCAGAAGCTGGGATATCCGCGACCCGATTAAAAATGCCGCGTCCGCGTGTGAATAATGTGCGTAGTGAAAAAGACAATGACTGTAGTAGTGACTCCCAGTGGAAAAGACTGTTTGAGGCCCAAAATGAAACATTACGGGCACTCGTTAATACCTTACATGCGCCGGCGACAAATAGTTCGCCCAACTGGACCTCAATACCTGAATTCAATCCAGACCGCCCGGATTCCGATGCACTGTCGTGGTGTTCTACAACAGAACTTTGTTTCGAAGATAACTCACTGCAAGGGGGAAAACTGATTGCCATCCTTAGCAAAGCCCTTAAAGGTTCTGCGTCGTCGTGGCTGGCCCAAGCTAGTTATGCGGGAATAACGTGGCCGGAATTCAAGACATTGTTCCTGAATCGATTTAGTATAACCGAGACACAAGCAAGCACATTAATCAATATGCTTAATGACAAGATACGCGAAGATGAAAATTATGGATCATATGCAAATAGACATGTGACTCAGCTACTGAACCGTTGGAAAACAGCGAGCGTAGAGCAGATAGCCGTATCTACAGTAATGGCTATCTTAGCTCAACAAGATTCGAGACTCCGCCGTCTGGCATGTACAACCGAAATAAATACACGACAAAAACTACAACAAGAACTGCAGGCAGTGTCGTATTTAAAGAGAAAAGCCAGTATTGACATCAAGAGAATTGCCTAAACCAAAACATCTATCATCATCATCTACAACACTTACAAACGATCCGTTATGGTTGCAATCATTTGTCAACGAAGGAGAGAGGGGCCTCACCAACGCCGAGGGAGTTAAGAATTTTACCGCAGATGCCACAGGCTACGTTGCGTTAGTTGAACGTGAGTATGACGCTTTGGCGGATTGTGACAAACACGTCGTAAAGGACGTCCCCAGAAGTGCATTTGCATACTACCACCACATCATGTGGTGGCATCGCGTTGCCTTAATGGCAAAACGCAGGGGCGAAGCGAGCCATGACCAGGATCGGCTGATCCACTTCGTCAATGGCTACGACGTTGTGTTAGGGGCGGGAGCCGCAACGTACTTATCAGGTATGGGCGACTACACTGACGTCAGAGGAGTGACCCACTACTTAACCGCAGAGGAGCCAGGCCCTGACGGGCATTTCGGTTTAATAACAGAACGAACCCATCGCGACTACGAAACGAAGATCGCGCCTACTATTTCGTTCAACCGGATCCTGTCGGACATGGAGGCCCGCGGAGACGACGCAGAGTTTAGAATGCCAGATGGCGTTCTCCCCCAACCACCAAGACCAGCCCAGCCAGCAGCAGCAGCTCAAGCGCCAGCGCCAGTTGCCGCACCGGCCAGAGGACGCGGGAGAGGAAGAGCCCGCGGCAGAGGGCGCCGCAATGAACTAGCACTGCTAGTTGACCGACGAGACGGCGAGCCAGAACCAGGCGACGCACTCGGCGGAATTCAGGAACCAGACGAGCCTGAACATGAAGAGGAGGATGAACCCGAACCTCCACCACCAAGACGAAACAGAGATTAACCTAGACAAACTCAGAGAACGCGCGGCAGCTTCCATCGAAAAAAATGCCCAGTATGATAAACAGCGATTCGATAAGTCTAAAGCACAAATTTCCAAATTTTGTGTTGGTGATTTTGTGTTGGTAGAAAATCACGAGAGAAATCAAACAAAACTAGACCCTAAGTTTCGAGGGCCATTAAAAATTATTGAATTACTTGAAGGCGACCGCTATTTACTAAAAGCCTTAGATAACAATAGAATCTATAAGTATGCACACGAGCGTGTTCGTGCGATGCCAGATTGTTACGTTCCCACAGAACTAGATATTTTTTCTCAAATTAGTGGCGATGAAGAACAGTCAGGTAAAGCCGTAGTCGACGCTATCGAATGTCAATAATTAAGAATGTAATTTGATTAAGATAAGTAACCTGTAATTACAAGGTGAATATCGAAATACATTGTTTACGTGACTTGTACTGTGACCAGTTGCTTACCGTCGATCGTAGGTCATATTCCTAGCCCAGTCTAGCTGGTGTCGGAGACTGCGCGGCGGCGGTGGGTGGTGGGTGCACAGTGGGCTGGCAGGAGTGCCAGATGTGGCGGTCGCTGTGCCAGAAGGTGACCGATGTGCAAGGTGATGGCGTGAGTGCCATAGGTGACGGTCGGTATGCCAGAGGGTGACCGAAGCGTCAGTTGATGGCCTGTGTGCTAGGGTGAGCCAGTGTGCTCCTGTGTTGGCCGGTGTGCCATTATGGTGGCTGGAGTGCCTAGTGGTGACTGTGTGCTATGTGTTAGCCGGTTTTCCAGGCGCTGCCAGTGCGCTGTTGGTTATTAAGTCACATAAACATGTAGAGATATTATGTTGATGAGAAATTTAAACCTCATGGCAACGATTGACAATGTACGAAGTGGAAACCTGACAGTCGATACATAGTGGTAGTATAGGCAGGATAGCCGAGTGTTAACTACATAATAAAAATGTTTTCAGATCAGTGCTGAAACCCAGCAACGAGTGAGTCTATCTAGACATGGCACACGAGGACGTGTGATAGTCAGGATCGCCGTGTCGACGCGCGCGCAAATAGCGCGTCAAGCATTAACTACTGCAATGTTTTGTTCTACTTGATAGTTTAAGACTAAATAGCCAATTATTTTAAAGTGCTTGGAGTTTGCATTGGTTATTTGATACATCCGTATATCCATTAGTGTGGATTGGATACCCCGCTGCGCGGGTCAATTTTTTGTCATTTAGTTAAGAGATTTATGTAAGTCTTTCTGAGAAGGTTTCGCGAGCGGCGGTAACAAGTGGTCTGCATATGGTTTACCGAACGTAGTCATGGGTCGGCCTATGAGAAATAGCTAACAATGTTTTTTTGGTTTAAGAGAGATTTGTGAAATTGGGCTTTGGGCCTGCATTCTATTTTAAGACATCGTGAGGCGCGACCTACGAAAACGTTCCGCTCTGCGAAATCCTATTTCACTATTCAATCATAAGATTTAAGCTGTGTACCAGTATTATTGTGTGAACTATAGACAATTATAATTTGCAGAACATTCACGACTATCTTTTAATTAATATCGCGTTACCACGCCCAATTTAAGCTACTTCTAATCACGTCTGAGAGCTATCTGCGAATCTCAGTACGTGACGTTCCGTTATCAGAAGCTGGGATATCCGCGACCCGATTAAAAATGCCGCGTCCGCGTGTGAATAATGTGCGTAGTGAAAAAGACAATGACTGTAGTAGTGACTCCCAGTGGAAAAGACTGTTTGAGGCCCAAAATGAAACATTACGGGCACTCGTTAATACCTTACATGCGCCGGCGACAAATAGTTCGCCCAACTGGACCTCAATACCTGAATTCAATCCAGACCGCCCGGATTCCGATGCACTGTCGTGGTGTTCTACAACAGAACTTTGTTTCGAAGATAACTCACTGCAAGGGGGAAAACTGATTGCCATCCTTAGCAAAGCCCTTAAAGGTTCTGCGTCGTCGTGGCTGGCCCAAGCTAGTTATGCGGGAATAACGTGGCCGGAATTCAAGACATTGTTCCTGAATCGATTTAGTATAACCGAGACACAAGCAAGCACATTAATCAATATGCTTAATGACAAGATACGCGAAGATGAAAATTATGGATCATATGCAAATAGACATGTGACTCAGCTACTGAACCGTTGGAAAACAGCGAGCGTAGAGCAGATAGCCGTATCTACAGTAATGGCT